>APFE030594697.1:60711-106521 GCA_000404065.3 Pinus taeda | reverse complement strand
ATTCAAACACAATTTTTGTCGATATTTAAAGTGATTTAAGTTGGTTCTATCATTTTGCGCTTTTGCTTGTGACTTTTTTTCAAAAAGACTTATTTTCATCAATTCAGTATATGTTTCTATCTCTGGACTAGTTAAGAATCAATAACCATATATTTTTGTTGATTATGTATCAACCATTAGTTCATGTGTTTTACAAGCAGCATCAACCATCTGCATTGAGTTTTTGTGTCTCAAGTTGTATAAATCTTTTGTATGAGGCCATTTGTTTCATATTTTGCATTAACCATGTTCTCAAATTGTTGGTTCTCCTTCTGAAGTAATTTCAATTTAGTTGGCTTCATTCAATTTTTTTTAGATCAATATGATTGTGAAAATCAATAATATAATTATGTAATTCATGTAAAGAGTCTCATAATTCCTTAATTTCTTAATTAGTGTTTTCTAAATGCTTTCCTCCTTTATCATTTGTTTTTTTTTTCACTTGCCACACTCACTTGCATTTGCCTTTCTTAGCTCACACTCATTTTTTATATTTCAACCCTAGGCTACTAAGTACTATTAGTCATGCACCTTAAAATATGATTCAATTACATGGCCTTTGATGACCACTATAAAAAATAATAACTTCCTTATTCAATTTAAAGTAGGTATATTTATAACAAGTTTACACAAACAAAGAAACAAACAAAAAATAATCTACAACTCTACCCTTTACCCTTAATTCAATAACCCAAGAATTTTCAATTCACCATTAACTTTGCCATGAATCAATATTTCATGAAATAAAACAAATATATTTCCATATCTCTTTTTTTTAAGATAGAAAAGATACACATTTCCATAATATGTTTCAATTCCTAGTAACAATAATTGGTACTTATAAACTTATATGTGTGAAAGCTAAGTGTAAAAATTAAACACAAAATCAAGTATTACGAAATCATACACCACAATCCTTCTTATCATAATGTGAGGACATTTTAGACACATTCTTTATATATATATATATATTATATATATATATATATATATATATATATTACACTTAATACTATAAATGACTTATGATTCTCTGTAATCTTGGCAAATATGAGATATAATAAAAAAGATAAGTTTTTTATGTACATCAACATTTACTAGCCCTTTAATTTATATGGTGTAATATGTATACATATTCTCATGCAACTAATTACTAAACATTATTATTATATATATATATATATATATATATATATATATATATATATATAATAAATTTACACTTAATTCTATAAATGACATTATGATTCTTTGTAATCTTGCAATGTGAAATATATAAAAACATATTTTTTTTGATGTACATCAATATATTACTAGCCCTTTTAATTATATGGTTGTAATATGCATACATATTTTCATGCACTAATACTAAACATTATTATTTTTCTCTTTTAAAAAATATTAAATAAATAATGTAATATCTATTCTAAATGTTTCTTATTTCAAGAATTAACAATCATTTATTTTAAAAAAAAAACATATATTGAATTTCCCTATATCGAAAACAACATTAACATAGCATCAATAACATATATTTTTGTTTTTTAAATTAAAATTTTCATTGATCATTC
The DNA here is from genome assembly GCA_000404065.3 of Pinus taeda. Lineage (NCBI taxonomy): Eukaryota > Viridiplantae > Streptophyta > Pinopsida > Pinales > Pinaceae > Pinus > Pinus taeda. Next base: position 104,911 of record APFE030594697.1, on the reverse strand, counting down.
ACAACCAAGGGAGTTATATGTCTTTGGCCTACCACTTGGGAACTAAACTAGGGATAGAATAATTGATTTTCTTTCAATGTCCAAAAATAAATTGAGACATGAAGCTTCAACTCTTGTATCTTTTTCTTGGCCTAGTTATATACAACTCTGGACATTTCTTTACACTAGTCACTCCACCTTGGATAGCTAATTCTCATGAATTGGTTGTTGAAAATGCTCAGCTCGGCTCTACAACTTTACAAGTCAAACACATAGGTCTAATAATGTTTCCATTGCTTCAACACAATGACCATATATAATTATCTCTTTGTCTTCCTCGATTTGACGTTGATCACCTACAACAAATCACACACACTCAATCTAGTGTTTGTCACCTATAAAATCCTTCCATATTAACTTAATGACAACAAATGATACACAATTTTTTTTTAATATTCTTATCTTAAACTCTAATACCAGTTGATTAAATATGGAAAAAAAATGACAATATTAGAGACAAGACAAGGATACAAGAATTGGTATAAAATAGAGTTTTTATTTTATGTTTCTATATCCTATTTTCACTCATCCTACTTTATATCTTTGTGAGGTGTCAATGTGAGAGAAATTGAGGTGGTTTCAATAATTATGTTATATATTTGAATCATCGGAAGATAAATATAGTGTGAGTGATTATGGCTTGAAACCTTTCTTGGTGATCTTTTTGTCTCTTGTATTGTCTTTTTATATTTTGATTTTCTATATTTTATCATTCAAAGTATAGGAGATAAGATTTTCCCAAATTGTGGGGAAACTATAAGAGAGAATAATAGGAGGAGTAACCATATTTTGTGACTACATGCATAAGACTTACCAAAACCTGCTGCAAATGAGAAGGTTTGTCCCATTAGCAAGAAAACCAACCAAGAGAGTAATAACATAAGTTATTAGAGGGCTAAACATATTATACAAAACAATAAATAAAATGAACCTAAGAGTCATGAAGAAAAGGAAGTGTCCAATTCAATGGGTTGGTTGTCATCTTTGCATTAAGGCACCATTACCAGGCTTAGAGGCAAGTTGATTTTCAAGTGGGCAAGATGACCTTCAACATCCATCAACGACATCTCAATTCATCCAATTTGTATAGAATCTTTTCCTTTGCATCCTATCTGTCAAATAGTACTTTCCCAAGAAGAAATAAATCCATTATATAAGAGTAATGGTTTTGCGGGCTTTGAGTATTCTTGATGTCAAGAATTCAATGAGCAAGATTATCCAGAACCTCTGCATCCAAAATTCCTTGACGTTCATGGTGAACCTTATCCTCTACAAAGTTCATCTCAAACTAAATCTCAAGGGAAATGTGGGCTTGAAAGTGTTGAGTGGAAGCCTCAACACAGAACTGAACTCTTGAACCTCTAATTCCCCCTTGTTCTTCACTGCACCAATGACAATTAAGAAACTGGTAGGTGATTGTTGTCGACAAAAGGAATAATATGCTAGAAAGGGAGCCCCAAGTCTGAGGGATGGAATAAATGCGGCCCAAACAACATAACAAAACCTTCTACGGGGACCTCTAGTGAATCTGAGGAAGTCAAGGAATGTACATTGTTGCATGATATTGCTAGCATGAAAAGAAATCCAAGGAGGAGGATTGGATCAATATAAGAAAAAAGAGAAGATACAATAAAGATACATGAATGGTAGGAGAAACAATGGAGAGGGGGTTGAGAATTCAAAGTGTTGGAGCATATCTCGATGTCTGCAACCCAAATATTGCATAAGAAATCTAGATGAAGCAAAGGAATGAAGTGTATTAATATGGGATGCCATGCAAGGTGGTGGATGCTTCTCCCCAAACCAAGATATTTGTTTAAAAAGAACATCTTGCATTTTCTAGTATGTGACCATGTGATGAATGTAGAGTTGGACATATCAAATCATATCTACAATTTCGAAGATAACATACAACACTTCAATCACTTAGCAAATTATTGGCAAAACCGTGGCACTAGTTTTTGTACATTGACAATATGGGTGCAATATTTATTTATATTTAGCAATAGTCACATGATCCCCTTAAATAGAAATGTGTCCTCTTTATAGGTTGTTTCCCATGGCTCCTTCATAGGACGTTTCATTGAATATGCCAATCCTTTTCTTGTACTATGCAGTAACAACACATAGAGACACTAAAATTGGGGAGATGGGTTCAAGTGGAATATGATGTTCTCATCTGAGTACTTCTCATTAATCAACATATTTATTAGATTTTAGAATTATATTTGAAACATTTGACATGTGGTACCGTATACAACTTTTCTCGTGGGAAGAGGCCTAACATAATAAAGTTTTAGGAAAGTTACCATAACTTTCACTTGACACATCAAATTTAGTTCACACCTATGGAATTGAAGAAAGGACATATCAGAGTATTACAAAACACATTTTTAGACCCAAAATGGTTCAAGCCTCAGATATATATTAATAAAACTTCAGTCATTCTAACATTCTCCAAATTAAGGTACTTAACTTACTAGTGACCTAACTATTTATTAGAAGATAAATTTTCTTTGGTGACTAAAGTTGTGATAAAAAGGAGTGTTGCTATTATTTTCCAACATGTCTCGAAATAAAGATGCTTCACCCAATTAAATCTATTGAAGGCTCATCCTTGACTCATGAAGAAAGTGAATACTTAGAATTTAGGTTATCTTAATTATAAAAGATAGTTAATGAAATGGATGGTAGTATTTTGCGAAAGGTGGATTTATCAAGTTCTCAAGAAAAAATTAAAAGAGAAATAGAAAACAAAATGAATGAAAATAAGAAAGAAATACAAAAATCCATGATTTCCATGGAAAAAATTCTTTTTTAGAGGCTTTCTAAAAGGGATGTGGAGATCCAAGAAAATCATGAACATAAGGAGAAGCTTGATGTTGAGAATCAATCTCATATGGGGAGTATGTTATCACAATTGGAGAGACAAATACTGAATCGTGGAACCATAATCATGCATTTTCAATCCAAGATACACATCGTTAGGGCTTCAAGTCAACACTAATAAGCTGCTACATTCCAAATATTGGTACAAGGAAGTTTGATTGTAATGATCCCGTAACATGGATATTTCAGATGGAACAATACTTTGATCCATAGCAGGTGGCATCCTCACAAAAGGTAAACATGGCATCCATGTTTTTAGAACCAGAGAAACATGTATGGTATTAATGGCTTTGTGAAAGGAAAATTGATTTTGTTATAACTTGGTCAATTTTTACAAGGGAATTGACAACACATTCTTGGGATATTAAGAGAGATAAATTCTTCATTCAATTGGTAAATATTCAACCAAATTGTCTAGTTACACATCACTTAAACAATTCCAAAAGATGAGTCTCGTAGTAAAACATATTTTAGAGGACAATTTGTTAGACCTATTTATGGGAACTTTAAAGGGAAACATCCAACATTAGGTGCATCTCTTTAAGCCTAAATCCATAAAGAAAGCTTTTAGTCTAGAAAAGAAATTTGAAAGAAAAAACATGGAAACTTAAAAAGTAGTCACCAATAACTATAGTGAAGGCCATGCTCCCTCTTGTAAACCGACAAGGTTGAATCCTCAATAAATGGATGAAAGAAGAGCAAAGGGGCTAAGTTTCAATTGTGACAAGAAGTATATTAAGGGGCATAAATGCAATCAGAAAAAATTATTCTACATGGACTTTTAGGAGACATAACATCAAGAATTGGAAGAAACAGAAGATCTAGATCTCGACAAGTCTACTACATCAATATCCTAGCATGCATTGACTAGCATCAATACTCCACAAACCTTCAAAATAGAAGGATATATCAAAAAGAAAAAGGTAACAATGTTGATTGATTTATGCGATACCCATAACTTCATCAATTAAATATTAGTAAAGCTTCTCAATTATTTCATATATTTAACACAAGAGTTTCAAGTAATGATTGTAGATGAAGGCACCATAAATTGTTTAGGGAACTGCCATAGTATTAAGCACAATAGAGGAGAATATTTGTTGGATAGTCCCATGATTGCAATACAAATGGGTGGTGTTGATGTTGTAATAGGAGTCCAATTGTTATAATCGTTGCGAACACTTACCTTTCATTTTTAAGATATCTTCATAATATATACCTAAAAGGGAAGTAAATTGAGCTTAGAGGTATCCAATTAAAATCCTCTAAAGTGATAAGCTCTAATGGAATGACAAAATTACTCAAAAATAGGACCTGGGGTGTAATGGAACAATTATATTCACTAAATTTTCAAATGTAAATTTATTATCTATCTAAGGGGATCTCCATAAAGTTGTCAACAATCATCCCAAGTTATTTGGATTAATTCCTCAGTTCCTTCCACCTAATAAAGATCATGACCATGATAGTCATTTGTGGTAAGGAAGTGTATCCAAGATAAATGAAGAAGGGAAAATGAGACAAAAAGTAGAAAAAAACTTCAAACAAGGATTAAGCAGCTGATTCACACCCAAAAATTGTGGAGTACATCACTAAACAAAAGAACCTACAAGTGGAAGAGATTACATGGAAAGATGACTTATTCTTGCAGAAACACTAGAATTTAGTCAAGTTTTGAGGAAAAAACTTATTTGAAGTAGAGGGGCATGTTAGTCCCTATATAATCCCCATTTTAACCCTCAAACCCATCATTAATCTCTAAATATTGAGAGATTACATTTCTATTGTTAAATTGTTATATAGGCTAGAATCTTCATGGTCTCAATTTATTATAAATCTACCCCATGTCTCCTACATATACACTAAGGATACTTAGTCTTAGAATCATCCAATATTGTATTGTACATTGTTCATTGTAAAAGGAAGCTTCCCCCTCAAGGAGGATTGTAATTATTGGTTTCTATTGTTTTAAGGCACGAAGACCATAAAATATCTTTAAATGTTCAAAAATATGTCCTCTACATTTATTCAGCAAGGGCACTTACCACATGAATTGATCTGGGTGGATATTGTTGGCCACACACCTATTCCACTTGGACCCCCAACACTATTTCTTTCAGTTTCCTTAATCATAGCACAACTTACTATTTTTGGCAGTTTTTCGAGTCCTGGACTTTTGGAGCTATTTTGAGGCCCTAAACAACATTGTTTTGGAAAACAAGAAAACACATAGCCTAATTTAGGTGTTTGTAGTCAAAATTTGTATTCCTCGAATATATATTTCTAACAAGGTATTGCCACGTTGAATGAGGATTGTATTCCAAAGTTATGACCCCGAGAATTTGGTGTACCAATTAACCCCAATGGCATCCACAAACTTTTAGCGCTTCATCTCCTCGTGTTAATTTTTTGGATTTTATCGATTTTCCCTTGTTTCTCTATAATAAAAAGTCCTACGAGCCTCATTTTAACACATTTCATAGGCATGTAGTTTCCACATATCTTCTCAGATATAAGCTAACATCGCTCGAGCTAGTTTATTTCTATTTTTCATGTAAACAATTTCAATATTTTGTTATCAATGAATTGAAGTTCAATTTTCATTATATCTCTGTGTTTCTATTTAAATATATATTTAATTTCATTCTTGCATAATTCTAGATCAGTGATATTAGAGTGGTTTTCTATTTCTCTTTTTTTTTGTGCATGTCTCCAATAAGGTCAGGGTATAAGGAGTTAAGGCTCGAACTAGTTGAAACTTTGCAAGGTCAGCTTCATCAACCTCCTATGGCGGAAGAAAATAAAGATGAAGGAGTAGGAGATTGTTTCACAACATTGCTCAAAGAAGCCATCGAGTGAAAAAGGAATGCAATGATGGACAACTTTGCCCAAATCCTTCAATGGAAGGCCACTCCCTTTAAGGTACAAGTCAACTTTGACATTCCCATATTTTAATTCTAGATAGATGTAGATGTTGTAAATAAATAGTTAAATCTATTGGAAGGATAATTTTTGGTTCATGATTTTCCCAATAAGAAATATTAATTTTTCACTCCTCAAAGTCGCCCCCAACATCAAGGACTGGTGGGAAAAGAGGTTCGAGAGGGAACCCTCACTATTTTTATCCACACCCACTTGGAATTATTCTGAGACACCATCAAGGAACAGTATTACCCTATCAGGAGCTAGGAAGATAAGTACATAAACTGGACAACACTGTGGCAGGGAAGGGACCAAGACATGTCAAAGTTCATAAATATTTTTCATACCCTTTGTAGAAGGTTTGGTATCAAGGATTCTAAGTTGCATATGGTACTCAAGTACCGTGACTATCTACACAAATACATCTAGGATGAGAAGGAGTTCTTGGACATCTCCTCGCTTGGCTTTTCCTATTGATATGCTATCAAGATCGAGCAAAAATTTAAATAGAATAAGGGAGACTTTGGATATATGAATCCGAAGAAAGGGAAAGGCACCCCCAAACCGTAGAATAAAAGGAAAATCCAAGGCAAGGTGACCCAAGACAACCTGTCAAAACCGCAAGCAAAGAACAACACCACGAAGACAAAGAAGGACACAAGAAAGTTTTGTAAGTTCCATAAGAGCCCCACTAACAATGCAATTGAGTGTTGATCCAAGCAAACATTGGTGCCCGAGTTGAAGGCTTCAGAGTCATATGCATTTTCTGACTCTAATTTAAAATTCAACAAGGGGAATGACAAAGGGAAGAAATATTATTGATGTGGAGCCCAGCACCACCATTGCCACCACCAATAGCTAGAATTTTAAACCTGAAGATACAGAGGAAGGGGAGTGTCTCCTCCACTTGCAGATGTGGGTGAAGGAGTCTCTATTGTAGTTCATTGTCAACAGTGGGGGCCAAAACAACCTCATCTCAGCAAAGTTCGTTAAGTGGTTGGGCCTACCGACCACACCACACCTATAGCCATACACCATCGAGTGGCTCCACCAAGGATGAGATCTTCACGTCAACCAACAGTGTCATCTTCCCTACAACATCAAACCCTTCACGAATAAGGTACTATGTGACATTCATCCTCTTGAATTTTTTGATGTATTATTATGCCAACCATATATATGTAAGTGTCATGCTATGTATGAATCAAGGATTCTCTCTATTATTATTACTTTGGGCAGTAAGTTATACATAATACAAGAGGTAGCCTCGCCTACCATCATTTCTTGGGTCTCCTCTAAGAAATGTAGTAATATCATCTCCTAGACTAGGAAAATTGTTTTCTTTTTTATTTTTCCTCAAATTAAGGGGAATATTGTGCCCACATCCATGGCCCCCATAAATGGTTCCACCACACAACAAAATCAAGTAGATAATGTCATGGAAGAATACAGGGACATCTTCTTCTCACTCACAGGATTACTTTTGCACTGTCAATTCAAGCATTTGATCGATCTAACTCCTGGAGCACGTGTACCGAATGGGTCGATATACCATTGCTCTATAATAGAAAATCAATAAATCAAGAAGAAGATCTAGGATTTTATGCAAAAAGGGCACATTTGATGAAGTTTCTCACCTTGTGGGAGCCTGATTGTACTTTTAGAGAAGAAGGATGGGACTCGAAGGTTTTGCTTTTGTTGTGGAGGTAAATCCCCTCTGCGGACAGAGGTGATCCCTACTAGCCCAAATCAGGTCTAGAAACAATCAAACAACACTATAACGCAAGTTCCTAATTGAAAACTAAAGACCAATGATGAGGGCCTACCTGGATTCCAACACTAATGCTTGTAGAAGAGTTGATGCTCCCGTTCCTTTGCTCCGGCCGGTCACGATCCCCACGATCTTCATGAATGGACACCTGCACATGCAAAGAATGAAAAAAACACAAGCATAAAATCCAATAGATGCAACTATATATCAGTCAAAAAGGATATAACTCATCATCATTACGAAAGACAATAAGAGTGGAACCATAATAATAGTCGTCTATTATTGATAAACAATGAAGAATACAACCATAGTTCTGACGTCAAATCCTCCTTTGGCTAGGTGATCAGCAGCACATGCCTTGCAAAGCTCGTTGGGAATGGGAAGAAGCCTCTCTCTCCTTGGTTATTTGGACAAGAATCTCCTTACTTTATATTTAGCCTTATGGGAATGAAGAAGGCTTCTTGCAGCATGAACTTAACAATTCTGAATCTTTGGAACTCTGGAACTAGCTTGTCAAAGGCAAAAGGACAAGCTTTTATAGATAGAGGAGAAGGAGTTAGGATCATCCACAATATTCATGGGATTGGCTCTATCACTAAGAAGCTTCCATGAGAGGTGGCAAACCACTTCCCCTCTATGGAGATTTGAAGCCAAACCAAACCAACTCAAGATAGATTCAGTTCAGGAGTAGGTTAGAATGAATCTTTGGTTGTTGGTTTGTTAAAAAAACTACCCATTTTGGTTGGCGCGAGTGTGACTCTGAGGCAGAGCGCCAGCTGGCGCGCCCTCTTTGGAGGATTTCCCCCATTGGCGCGAGTGCTGCACAATGAAACCGCGCCCGGGCTGCTTTTATGGGTTTTTTGCAGAAGATGTCTTCAGGGAAAATGAAGTTCATACACAGGGGAACACAATGCAAGTGTTTCGAGGTTATGTCACTTCCAACAGGTCCTAGAATGAGTCCTCCAAGGTGCGGGAGAAGGGGTAACAGGGACGGTGACAAATTTTTGTGTAACAGATGCCCCCTAAAGCATGAGGCCTGAGAGAGAGAGAGGGGTGATTGCTTTACAAGAACATGGCTAACCGAAAACACTGTCGCCGAAGAAACCGCGCGGAGAAGTACAACTGATACCTCAAGTACATGATGTATGTGGTATGGGCGCAGCCATCCATAGCGGAGTACATAAAGATCTAGCTCCAAGGTATGGATGCAACCATCCAGCGAGGATCGATAAACAGACTCAGGCATGGTCACAGCCATCCAATGAATGAGTCATGTAATAATCATAATAATCCACAAAATCGCGACCTGGATCCCAACAGACAAAATCCAGGGTCTTGTGCTCCATCTCAACCCGAACAATGTACAAGTTCAAGCATACGAATATAGGAGTCGAAGTCAAACATGCAGGAACATCGTCTGATTACCAGCCAATGATGAAAACTATTAACAGACGCGAAAGGTACCTCCAATAATGACAGTGGCCCTCAAGGTACTATAGGTACAATCTACGGCGTGCGAATCAGTGAGCTGGCATCGAACACCCGTAGAATCATTTGATCGGAGGCCAATGATGAAAACCTCGCGTCGAACACGAAGAACCTGCCATTGAGCCATGTAGGCTCCAAGGCACCTGAAGGGAGTCTCTAGGTCAACTTCCTGGATAATGAGCTGAAGTCGACAGGAAGTGACCTTGATCGAAGGTGGGCCATAGTGTTTCCCACATCATTGACACGAGACAGAGGAAGGTAATGTTTTTGTGAATCATGATTATGTGAGTTATCAGAGGGAGGTTGAGTATTCTGCAGAGGTCAACTTCTCTTGAAAATATCGGCAGCACGACAATGGACTTGACAGTATTTGACATCAAATGATCAGAGGTCATGGTGACAAGGCAATGAGCAGATGAGAGGTCAAACAGGATCACCCAAACCCACGGAGGCAAGTGAAAAATGAGATGAGATATCCCCACCCAGACACGAACGCAGACAAGTGCCATGTTCAAGAGCGACATACTGCCAACGTGATAATGATTCTGGTTCCATTTTCCCCCGCCATTTCTGGTGAGTACCCCGGTTATTTTTTATGACAAGCGTGATGGGGATAGCAGATGCTTGTAAGCTGTCATTTCGATGGAATCTGATGTCATTAAGTTTTAACGAGTCTGACAAATGAAGAACTCGGTGTCTTTTCATGTTTAGAGAGTTTGAAAAGACAGCAGCAAAGTAAACTCTAGGGGTGTCCTTTTTCATAAAGTTGTGTCTCTCGAGCCCGAAAAAGTATAAAACAATGCTCGAAAGAACCGCCCAATCATTACGATCGAGGAGTACCTTTCATGAATAGTGGTTTCGACCTGAAAAAAAAAAAGTAAAAAAATCGATCAAAACCACGTCGTTTTGTAACCATTAACGAACCTGAAACGACAAGGGTCCGACGATCTTTTCGTCTGTATACGATCGGAAAAGAGTTTAAAGACGACCGCCTCTCATTTACATTTAACGAGTTGATAGGAATAACTCGGCATTCTTTTCATGTTTAGAGATTCAGAAAAGAGCAGAAAGATGACTCCATAATGACTTTTTCGTGTATTTAGCAAGTCCAAAAAAGTATAGAATACAACTCGTTTCAACGCCTAAGTCGCACAAAAACCTGTCGCTGCACAAAAACAAGTGTAAAATCCATTTTCGACAGAAATATATATTAAAATATTCATAAAAATGACTTTTAAAACCTATTTAGGGTTAAAAAAGCTATAAACATGTGAAAATGGTAAAAATAAAAATTACTTTTTACTTTTACCTCATTGGAGAGTGACAGTAGTGCTTTTGGTGTGCGATCTTTGGGTGACGATTGCGACGAATCCGTGCAACCATTTGGAGCGCTGCCAGTTCTAGGTAAGAGGCCTCCTCTCCTACTCCATTTTAGTCCATTTTTCTTTTGTTTTAGCTTGCTTTATTGACCCCTGTGGAGGGATTTTGAAAAAATAGGGTTGCGCCCATTGGCGCGGGTATCGGGCATGGACCCGTGCCAATGGGCCATTTTTCTCCAAAGGTTCGTGCCAACGGCTCAGCGCATCTATTTTTCAAAATTTAATGTTTTTAAAGCCATTTCACTGCATTTCTAAGTTTTCCAAAGATCTAGTTGATTTTTTTGACCTTGTGGCTGCATGGAAACAATCAAAATGGTGATTCAATGGAAGGAAAGGGAGCATGACAAAGTAGACGAATTGGCCATAACTGATGAAGATTGTATGGAAGCCCTTAGAAATTGCGAGCTAAAGAAATACTTCCTCACGTCTTATCTTCGAGCTCAACCAGAGCTCTTACGATACTTAATCAACCTTTGGGATGAACGCGATCAAGTGTTCCGTATACGAGACCAAGTGTTGGAACTGGATGTATCTGATGTCTATTTCATCACAGGACTATCGTGCAGAGGGTCGGTGCCCCTATTGACAAGTAGCAGGCCATCTGGTGAGAAGATGGGGGAGGTGATGGCACAGGTGTGCCCAAGGGCACAATTCGGGTTTGGAAGTTCAAAGTTGGACATCGCCACTATTCAGGACCTACCACTCAAAGTAGTGTTGTTCACCATCACACGGGCTACAGGGGCACAGGCACCCCACGAAGCAACAAAGAACTAACTTATACTAGCTACAGAGTGTTTAAATCTGACCATCTTCAATTGGGCAGCAGTGGTGACGACCAACATGAAGACGCAGCTTACAAAAGGTAAGTGTGGCAAACTACAGCAGTTTGGGTATGGTTCCATCCTGGTGACATTCATCTTGGAATGGTTACCAATCTTTCAGGGCCAAGGGGCCTTTTTACCTGATCTAGTGCCTCGAGAACCGAGAATGGCTCGTTGGGTGGCATTGATGCCTAGAGGGGGGGGGGGAGGCCAGCAAATGACATGGAGGCCAGATTTTTTTGGGTGGCTTCACCGCCAACTGATCGTGGTCGAGGATTGGCCGTATGTAGGGACTGACTTCACCAGCGACCCTGATCTCCCACTGCCAGAGGGAGAGGATTGGGATGAGGAGATAGGTATGGCCTCTTTTTTGATTTTTTGTTTTATGACTCTTTTTTTTTGTTAATACATGCTTGTTCTAATAACAATTATATGCATATGCGGACGTTGGCCCAGAGTGACTAGCTGGCATGTCTCCTATTGTGAAGAGAAACCAGCCTGCAGCAGATCCTCAGGAGGAGGGTGCTGAGGGGGGAGAACTCATCCAGAACCTTGAGGGTATTGCTCGAGGGATTCCAGATTATGCTCGGCTAGCGGATGTCCCGTTAGCATACCAGAGGCACACGATGGGGGTGCCGAGTCGCATCCACTGACTCTTGAGACGCCTAGTGCGAGCAGTGACATGCTACCATGAGCACCATAGGGATTAGATATCTAGGCTTTATTTCCACGCATATTTTTGAGAGACATGTTGTCTCCGAATGTATCAAGACAAACATGTATTATTTTTTGATGATGCACGCTGTGCAAACATTTGGACATATATATATATAATATATATTATATATATATATATATATATATATAAATATATATATATATATATATATATATATATATAATATATACATATGCTTTATGGTTTATTGTGTTTTATGCTTCTTATGCTATTTTAAATTACATGTTATGCAAATGTATGTACAATACATAATTGGCCAATGCATCAGTTAACGTATTAAATCATCTCGGAATATGTTGATATGTAATGAAATCAAAATCCCTTTCAAACAACTTAACACGTAAATATAACCTTAAAATCCGATGGTCTCTGACGGAATAATGCCCATTGAGCTGGTGGACGACAAGCTGAGAGTCCAAGTTCACAACCAATGTTCGAATATCGAGATGAATCACCTCGGCTAGTAGCTCAATCACAGCACTATACTCAGCAACATTGTTCGTGGTACAACCTAGACAAACCCCTTGAAGGTCTACTAACTCACCATGAGGATCGTAGATCACCCATGCCGCAGAGGACAAGTTGCGTGTACTACGGGAGGCACCATCAACGAAACCAACGTAAGGCGAACCAGACATCTATCCAAGAAGAAAAAGGACACAATAAGCGGCAATCACACCGACACACCAAGATAAAAATATGAAACATGCACACACAACACACTTGCTAAAGCACACGTATGTACAAAAAATAGAGTGCCTGGAATTATGCATAATATTTTTTCAAGTAAAGCCCATTCCGGGGCTTATCCAGGGTATTCCCTTTGTAGTCAATAAGCTCGTAGGCCCCTTTTTGCAAAACTCTCTTTACAATGTAAGGCTCGTGCCACATGGGCTCGAATTTTTCTGCCCCCAGCTTATCATTGGCTTGATCGTAGAGCAGGACTAAATCTCCCTCAACAAAAGAACAAGGATGAACAATATGAATGAAGTGAGTTTTCACTCACTTCTTCTGTGCTTCAATAGCTAAAGAGGCTAGTCGACGAGTCTCGTCTAGCCGCTCCAAGTAAAGAAGACGTTCCTCTACCGGAGTAGTGTCAAGGAGTAATTTGACGACTAATTTTAACGAAGGGATCTCACACTCAATAGGAAGGGTAGCCTCCAGTCCATAAACCAATTGGAAAGGAGTGAAACCGGTGGCATCCTTCACAGAGGTTCGGTAGGCCCACAAGGTAGAGAACAACATCAAGTGCCAATCGGACTTATGCATGCCAATGGTTCGTTGAAGCATCATAACTAGGACCTTGTTAACGGCTTCTACTTGATCGTTGGCCTGAGGATAGTATGGAGTCGAACTATCATGCCGTAGGCCCAACTGGGTTGTAAGCTCAGTCATCATATGATTACGGAAATGCTTGTCATGATCAGTGACGATGGCTTGAGGGACTCCAAACCGTGAGATAACATGATTGAATAAAAGTTGCGTCGTGGTGTGACTGTCTTCGGACAATGTATGCATCGCCTCAGTCCATTTCGTGAAGTAATCAACGACAACGATGATATACCCATGCCCCCCAGTCGAGCGAGGGTTACAGGTCATATAATCGATGTCCCATTTCGTAAAAGGGCCGACGGTAACAACGGGGTGTAGTGGGGCAGGAGGCGCACACATCTTCCGTTGGTAGATTTGGCACTCATGACAAGAGAAAATGGCAAGAATACAATCATTAAAGATGGAGGGCCAAAAGTAACCAGTGTGGAGGATTTTCTGTGCAGTGGCATATCTGGACATGTGACCGCCACAGGCGCCAGAGTGGCAGTCATTCAAAACTCTCTCATCTTCCTCGAGTGTTAAGCATCGGTAGAGAATAGAATCAACGCCAAGGCGGTACAAGGTGTCCCCAACAATGCGATATGGTTGGGCTTGATGGCGGATCCATCGTCGAGCATCCTTAGATATCTCGGGATGAAAAGAGGACATATGTAAATAGGCAATTATATCCCCGTACCAAGGATCGAGGGTGCTGATTAGGAAGAGAGTTTCATCCGAAATGTGATCCTCTAACCGAGAGGGTGCGGCAAGAGATGGAAAAGAGCACAACAATTCAGCGAAGACAAGCAATTTCTTGGACTTGGCAGTAGTGAATTCCAAGTTGAACTCTTGGAAGATGACAATCCACTTCGAGTACTTGCCCCCCAGCAGCTGACATGAAAAAATGTACGTCATTGGGTTGCAATCAGAGATCACTGTCGTAGTGCGCAACAAGATATAATGGCCGAAGCGTTGGATGGCACAAATGGCGGCCAATGCCAACTTCTCAACGTAAGCATATCGAGATTCCGTATCTAATAAATTACGGCTGAGATAATAAATGACATGGTCATTGCCATCATCGTCATCTTGAACAAGAACCATGCCAATGGTGGTATCAGCAGCGGCCAGATATAAAGTGTAATCGCGATGGTAATTTGGAGGATGCAACAAAGGAGCAGAAACAAGGAGAGCCTTGAGATGCTCAAAGGACTCTTGAGCGGCGGCATCCCATCGAAACGAGGTGTCTCGCTTTAGTAACTGCGTAAAACCTTTGGCCAAATTGGCATAGGTCGGGATGAAGCGTCGTAAAAAGTTTGCTTTACCCTGCAAGCTCTACAATTGCTGCAAGGAAGTAGGGGGAGGAAGATTCAAAATGGCCTCAACTTTAAGGGGATCCAGACGAATGCCCTCTCGGGAGATGATGAACCTGAGAAGTCTGCCAGACTCTACGCAGGACACACTTATGCGGGTTGAGCCGAATACGGTAGTGTCGACAGCGGAGAAACATTTCGCGGAGATGAGCGGGATGATCTTGATGCTTAGTTGAATGAGCTGGTAGATCATCTAGGTAAGGCTGCATGATGTGTCGAATATCATGGAATGAATAAGACATCACGCGTTGGAAGGTAGCACTGGCATTCTTGAGACCGAAAGGGAGCTTTTTGTAAGTGAAAGTGCCCCATGGATAGATAAAGGCGGTTTTGTGCTAATCAGCTAGCACGATATTAATCTGGTTATAACCAGAGAAATCATCCATAAACGAGTATATCTTACTTCCGGCACACTCATCAATGAGCTGGTCAATGAAGGGTGTGGGGTAGTTATCCTTGGGACAGGCTCGATTAATATCGCGGTAATCAACATAGACCCCAATGGTACCCTGATTTTTATCCACAGGGACGATATTGGAAACCCAATTTGTGAGTGGGATGGGGTAGATAAAGCTAGCCTTGAGAAGCTTTTCGACCTCCGCTTTAATGGCTACAGCCTTTCGTGGGTGCACGGGGCATAAACGCTAACGGACAGGCTTAGCTCCTGGATATGTGGGTATCTCATGCACCACAATGCTTGGGTTGATGCTGGGAATTTCTTCGTAAGACCAAGAAAAAACGTCACGAAACTCGCAAAAAAGACCAATATAAATTTGAATTTCCTCAGCATTACAAGTCACTTCGATATAGATATGCTCGAAAATCTCTGGTTTAACAGAGATGTCGATCAATTCAGTTTGCGTGATAGTTCCCTTCCCTTCAGAGGACACTTGATATACTTGGATGGGTGTCTGAAGGGGTTGTGAAGGGAGACAACAAGCAAACCGCTCGAGACAGGAAATCACTTCCCGATGGGTAGGGAGGAACGAGGAACGATGGTGAAGATTGAACCAAGGGGGTTCCTCGAGAGACATGGTCTCTATGATGGCTTCATCAGAAGGAAATATTTCCTTTAAAGGATCTGAAGAAGCACAATCTCCAAGCCAAGGGGAATGAGCATACGTGTCAAGAGCTCCGCTTAAAGAAGCAGATTCAGAAGGAGGAGCCGATACAGAAACAATCTCGATGTAGTTGAGTTCGGCGGGACTCAACGGCATCTCATCGCCCCACGATTCTATCTGGTCAATGGGGTGAAGGACCCAAGGATCAGAACGAACCAAAATCATATTGATAGAGGCGAGGTTCGGAGGTGGGAATGAAAAGATACCCATGAGGGCAGGATCTTTAAAGAGCCCAGCTCCCACACTCTCCAATGGAATGGAGGTATGCTCCACAAAAGGCATGTTGCCTTCGGAAGAGGAAGCGAAGAAGGAGAGCTAGTCTACCGTGACAATCTTCCCCTGATGAGGGAAACGAATGACACGAAATAGAGATGAAGCCATAGCACACATGGTGTATGTCTAGCTCCGGCCCAAAAGGAGGTTGTAAGTAAGATTTGCATCAATGACTTCAACTTCCACTTCAACAGTCTTCCCTTCCAAAGTAATAGGCAAGCGTTGGAGGATACTGTAAGGGTGAGATTCTCTCCTGTCAAAGGCTTCCAAGGTTGTAGGAGACTGACTCAAAGTCGGAGACCCAATAGCCTTCCAGCAAGCAACAGACATAATGCAAGTTGAAGTGCCTTCATCAATAACCATGCGATGAATCGTTTTAGAATTGATGATGACCTAGATAAGGAAGGCAATCTAGTGAGGCAGTCTCGGTACATGGCTCTCGAGATCAAAAGTAATCAAATCCGAGTCGGCCGGGTCAATGCCACCGATGCTCAATAGCAAGGACTTCCTCTGGGGGGGCAATTCTGGAGAACTTCTAGAGTGGAAATAGCTGACGAAGCCTGAGCTAAGTCCTCAACGATGCTGTAGTGTTGGGCAGCATGAGCATTAGGGTTGTAAGAAGATCTCCGAAGTACACCTTTAGGAGGGGGTCGAATAGGCATCTGAGTGCTAGGTCTCTCGATATGGAGTGGACCAGAACTGGATGGAGGAGTACTTGAGGGGACCTAAGGCTCCTTCCCAGTAGGTGACAGATATTCCTTTGCTCATAATGTGAATGGGAATTTTTCCAGCCATGAACACTTGGGAACCAAAGGGAGAAGACGGTGAGGATGGGTCAACCACCATTTGTGTTTGCTGTGAGGGGAAAGGTTCTTTCAGCACTGTAGGAGTCCCAAGAGCACCTTTCAATAAACGACTAACCTCGAACCACCTTGGGCAGTCTTTGGTATAGTGATCCTCATCACAGATAAGACAAGGATACTTCGATTTACGTTTGGCTCCTTCCTTGGGTGGAGGTTTAGGGGAGTCCTGCTTAGGTTGATCAGACTTATTTTTTCCTTTTCCCTTCTTCTTTCCTTTCAAGGCTTTATCCGCCGTGGTGGACTGGACGGTGTTAACCTCGGAAGTATTTCCAGAATTAGACACACCCTGAGAAGTATTTTCATTTGAAGCACTCGATTTTTGCTTCCTAGGGTTCATGGAAGATTTCTTAGAAGACGGATTTACAGAGCCAATAACACCATAAACAGATGGCTTTGGCAGAGCTTTGGATGTTCCGGGGCTCGGGGTGTTAGGAAAATAATTATATAGGGTACCGGACTGAGAATAAACCAAGTCAAGGCATTGAGCACGCACAATAGCCTGCTCTTCAATTACACAAGATCCCATAGCAATGTCTTGTGCGATTGCAGGGACAAAGGAGGTTATAAACCAATCGGTCAGGAGCTGATCAGGAATCCAGAACTTGATCAAATGATGATGCCATCTCCATTCATTTATATGATCGGATATGTGCACAGTTGTGTCCTGTTTAAGAGATGTGAGGAGATGTGTTCCCGTCTCATACTGAATGGGCAACTGAAAATGAGTTAGAAATGCCATTACCAACGAGTTAAAATCTTGAAAGGATCCGCGAGTTAACTCAATATACCACTTAGCAACAAAGCCGGTGAGAGTCCTTTGAAAAATGCGGAGCCGGATTGAATCATCAAGCCACGAATTTGACGAACACCAAAGGTGATAAGTCATAACGTGGGCTTGAGGGTCTTCTTTAGCTTTGCCATCGAATTTGGGATGATCACCGGGAATCTTGGTTAGAACTGGTGGCTAGAATGGATTATGAATAATAGGATCATTAGTCAATTTGGACACATCTGGCAATTCCAATGTTGCTAAGAAGGGTAACTGAGGATTGAAAGACATCTGTGGCCATGGATAAGAGGTAGCACCAGAGCTCCAACTAGTTGTTGGTTGCCCCCATTGACTTTGTCCGGACAGACCTAGCCCATAGGGGTTCTGTCCGTAGGGGTTCTATCCATAGGGGTTATAGCCATAACCGAACGGCTGACCCTGGATTTCCCCCCAGCACCCCATTGATTACCAACTTGGCCTGCAAGAGCAACACACTGTTGCTGGTAATTCTAATAAGGAGTGACCTGCATTTGTTGATAATTTTGGTACGGGGCAAACTGAGCTTGCCCTTGGGGTTGCTGATAACCATAAGGTTGTTGGGATCCATACTGAGCCTGGGGACTAGGCTGCGCTTGATAAGAAGGTTGAGACTGAATCCACCTTGCATTTGAAGACCAGCTTGGGTCTGGGAACCAGCCTGGGACTGGAAACCGAGTTGAGCTTGAGAAGCAATAACCATTTGCATGCCCAATTGAGCAGGCCCGGAAAGATGTCCTTGAGAGGATTGAGATTGGGCCACTTGGCCAAAAGGTTTCCCCGATTGAGCTTGGGATTGACCTACTTGCCCAGAAGGTTGAGCTTGATGGGTGTTGGGTTTTCCTTGTACAATCGAGGGTTATCCTTGCGGAACAGATGGCTGAGCGGACTAGACAGTTGGTTGACCTTGAGGTTGACCAACTTGTCCAGATGGTTGGCCCGACTGGGCAGTGGCTTGGCCTTGCTACACGTAAGGCTGACGACCCTGCCCAGAAGGGTACCCCTGCTAGATCCCAGGTTCTCCTTGTTGCATATAAGGTTGTCCTGGATTCCCATAAGGTTGACCAGAAGGGTATCCCTGCAGGACCCCAGGTTGTCCTTGTTGCATATTAGGTTGTCCTGGATTTCCAGAAGGTTGCCCAAGATAGGTGAAAGATGGACCACCATAGGTTGAAGGTTGTCCCTAAAAGGGTTGTCCTTCTGGGCCTCCAGGCTGCCCTGGATAAGATTTCCCATAATACTGCTGCCCATAAGAAGGCTGCGTGTAAGACGGTTGACCTTGATAAGATGGTCCTTGATAAGACAGTCCTCGATAAGACAGTCCTTGATCCATAAGGGGTGCTTGGCCATCACCATAACGAGTGGTACCCCAAGCAACACTTAACGGGACTGAGACCTCAACCGCAGGCTGAGATGGAAAGGATCCAATATAAAGATGATGCCCTATGGGGTCACAATAACGAACTGGACCTTGCATGCCCGGATTCTAGACGGCTTGCAAATACTGATTGTATGCCTCCCCTGCTGGAATGGAACCAGAAGAAGGTGGGGCACTAAGTGTAGGACCAGCAACTCCGGATGTAGGTACCGACTGGCCACTATTTACTGAATCGTGGGACGGACCAACAATATTAGTTACAATCGAGGATGTTGTAACAGCACTGACAACAGGTGCTGAAGACACTACACAAACAGTCGAAATAGTCGGGACTGAAGTGACCACTGTATTGTGAATTTGAGGAATAAAAGATCCCGTAATGGGAGTGATGTTGTGATCCCACATGGTACCCGAGGAAGAGTTCCTAGAACCCATAACATCCCTCAACACCATATAGCATAAGGGCAACGTGACACTGAGAGGGGTGACACTAAAGGGTGGGGTTACAGCCGAGATAGGAGTTTCGACACTCGTCACAACGAGTGTTTCACTTGCGATAGGAGATGTGTCATCCATATCAGAGGAAGACATTGGGACTGAAACACCAATAGGGGTAAAAGGAGTATCTTCTTCGGAAGGCTCCCAAAAAGGGTTCCAATGTAGATCGTCAAAATCGTCTTCTGGAGCGCGAGAGTTCAGTGGTTGGACACTTGGAATAACAGGGAAAGTGCCACTACCAACCGGTGTCTCAGGAGCAGCAGAAGAAGGAGACCCTTGGTCACTAGGGATGGGAGACAGGATCGATGATTCCGCTAGGATGATTCGATTCTAAAAAATCCTAAACAAACTAACGAGAAAAAACCCTACTCAAACTAATGCAAACAAGATCTAACAGGGTAAGTGTGAACGTGGCCGAATAAATTTTAAGACACAAGGACATAAATTGACCTTTTCATCTTTAAAGAGTCAAGAAAAGGACAAAAAGATGACTCTAGTCGCCTTCGAATGTTTAGTGAGCCCGAAGTGACAAATGCTCAGGTGAGCCTTTTCTTTTAGGGAGTCCGAAAAGGATCAAAAAGTGACTACTTTGGAGAACTAGGCAAAAGGTCTACCAGACAATCCATAAAACTGCATATACACCTTGGCAATCGTATGAAAATGAAGGACTTTCAGTACGGCAATCAATCTTCCTGAATGTTGTGTTTAGTGTGTTACAGATCATAAGGCGGCAGACATGGCTTCCTATGGATAAAGGATGATAACCTAGTGAGGTCTCCCCATATACTCGACGGTACGTGGGAGCACAAGTCTTTATTAGACCACTATTGAGTCACAAAAGGAGGAATCACCCAACCTTGAGTGGAAACAAAAGTGACTAGGTTTAACGACACAGGAGCACATCTCTAGCCTAGACCTCTAAAAAGTGTGTGTTATGTTCCAATGCATTGTTAGATTCATTCAGTTCATTTTAAAGTTGATCTTGTATTAGGTTTCATTTTTCAGGCCTTACCGTATGTAATATCTCAAAATTCCCTAAATGCAAACTATATGCCAAAATATGTCATTTCATTCGATGAATGCTAGTTACGAGAGGGTTTGAGAGCTTTCACACAAACGAAATGATCACAAAAAAACAAGGAACCTCTCTAATGCAGCTAATGGAAATTAACAAACTTTTCTTCAAGATCACTTATCACTAATCGCAATGAAAAGCTCTAATTCTCATTAACTAATACAAAGCAAAAAAAAAAAAAAAAATTATGTTGATGGGAAAATGCATTAAACAAACTTTGAGAAATGAAACAAACAAATTCCACTCAACACAAGCACATTCAGATCCCTAAATCACAAAGAAAACCTCCAAATAACGAGAAAAGACCCAAAGACACCAATGAGCCGTGTAATCTAGGCTCAAAGCGAAATAAAGCGGAATTCAAGTGAAAATGAAGAAAGTCACCCAAATAACGCAATAAAACAATTTAAAACCACCAAAAAAGTGAAAGGGAGTAATCAGAGAGTCGACTAGACCAACAGAAGATCAAAAACACCTGAGGAAGGCTCGACACACAAAGCCACTAGATGCCCTAGGGCTAGAAATGTGAAATCGATGTAAATAAGCAAACACCCAAAGGGTAAAGATCAAAGCCAGTCAAAAAACACTCCAACACACTCAAGTAGTCGGAAAAAGGTACCCAGAATAAAAACCAAGCTCAGGAGGCTTAGAACCAAGCAAACTTCAAAAGTTCCCAGGCCTGGCACAACTGTCAGGCTGCAACTAGCGCCTTTCAGGGATTGGCACGGGTTGTCAATGAGCAACAAGTGCCAATTGGCGCGACTGTAACGCTATAAAAGCGCACCAGTCAAGTTTGCTATGAAAAAATAAAAGACAGGCAAGCCAAAGCTAGGCCAACAGTAACCAGGTACACCAAGGGACGAGAAGCAGCACAAGAGCTCAACCCAGAAGGCTAACCAAGTAGGAAAAACCAAGAAAAAACCAAGAAACAAGGAAAGTTCCAAGCCATTCAGTTCGTAAAGCAAATCAGAGATGGACTGAAGTGGCGTTGATCTACTCCGCTAATGTAGAGTGATAGCGTTTCGAAGGCTATCTGGCCATACTTCAGGCTCCGTCTAAAGTTTACAAATCAAACAACAAGACAGAAATCTAACTCCCTAGTGGAGTCACCAAATTATTGTGGAGGTAAATCCCCTTTGCGGACAGAGGCGATCCCTACTAGCCCAAATCGGGTCTAGTAACAATAAAACAATGCTATCACACAAGTTCCTTATTGCAAATTAAAGACTAATGATGAGGGCCTACCTGGATTCCAACGCTAATGTTTGTAGAAGAGTTGATGCTCCCATTCCTTTGCTTCGGCCGGTCACGATCCCAACAATCTCCATGAATGGACACATGCACATGCAAAGAATGACACAAACACAACCATAAAATCCAATAGATGCAACTATATATCAATCAGAAAGGATATAACTCATCATCATTACAAAAGACAATAAGAGTGGAACCATATTAATAGTCATCTATTATTGATAAACAAAGAAGAATACAACTATAGTTCTAACATCAAATCCTCCTTTGGATGGGTGATCTGTAGCACATGTCTTGCAAAGCTTGTTGGGAATGGGAAGAAGCCTCTCTCTCCTTGGTTATTTGGACAAGAATCTCCTTACTTTAGATTTAGCCTTATGGGAATGAAGAAGGCTTCTTGCAGCATGAACTTAACAATTCTCAATCTTTGGAACTCTAGAACTAACTTTTCAAAGGCAAAAGGACAAGCTTTTATAGATAGAGGAGAAGGAGTTAGGGTCATCCACAATACTCATGGGATTGGCTCTATCACTAAGAAGCTTCCATGAGAGGTGGCAAACCACTTCCCCTCTATGGATATTCGAAGCCAAACCAAACCAACTCAAGATAGATTCAGTTCAGGAGTGGGTTAGAATGAATCTTCAGTTGTTGGTTTGTTAAAAACACTACCCATTTTGGCTGGCATGAGTGCAACTCTAAGATAGAGCGCCAGCTGGCGCGCCCTCTTTGGAGGATTTCCCCCATTGGTGCGAGTGTTGCACAGTAAAACCGCGCCAATGGAAAAAGGGCTGCTTTTATGGGTTTTTTGCAGAAGATGTCTTCAGGGCAAATGAAGTTCATACTCAGGGGAACACAATGCAAGTGTTTCTAGGTTATGTCACTACCATCAAGTCCCGAAATGAGTCCTCCAAGGTGCGGGAGAAGGGGTAACAGGGACAGTGACAAATTATTGTGTAATAGCATTGATTATCGAGCACTAAATAAAATCGCTATCAAGAATAGGTATAAAATCCCATGGATTGATGACATTCTTGACCAACTCAAAGGGACCAATTATTTCAACAAAATTGATTTAAATTTTGGTTATCAACAAGTTCCAATAGAACCCATGAATATATGGAAGACCACCTTCAAACCGAAGGAGGGCCTTTTTAAGTGCTTGGTAATACCTTTCGAGTTAAAAAATACCCTTGCAACTTTTATGAAGTTGATGGATGAAATATTATGTCCCTTTCCCAACTCGTTCATGGTTGTATATCTGGACAACATCCTCATCTTCAGTAAGAGTTGGGAAGAGCACTTGCGACACATTTGGCAGGTCCTTCAAACCCTACAGCAACACAAATATGTGCCAACTTGGATAAATGGACCTTCGGCATGGGACAAGTCTAATAAATGGATTACACCATTGATGAGCAAGGTGTGCATGTGGATCCAGTGAAGATCCAAGTCAATTGGGATTTTCCAACCCTGACCACTCTAATAGAGCTTCGTATATTTTTGGGCATTGCCAATTTTTATCGAAGTTTCATGTTGGGATTCTGTCATATCACTTGGCCTTTAATTCAAGTTACCAAGGGCAGAGAAAAAGAAAGAAAAAAATTGTTCTGAGTCCCAACAAAAGGAGTTTGTTGAATTGAAGCACCACCTCTTCTCTGCACCAATAATCACATTTCCAAGTCTGCAACAGCCCTTTGAAATTGAGATAAACACCTCTCACTATGTTATTGGTGCATTTATTACCCAACAAGGGCATCTAGTGGCCTATCACAGTGAGGCAATTTCCCACACAATTTTAAAATACCCCACCTACGATAAGGAGATGTATTCCATCATGAATGATTTCCAGTAACGGAAACATTACATCCTGGGGAAGGGACGGTCATCCACATGGATCACCGAAACCTACATTTTATACAGACCCAAGGGAAGTTGTAGAATGATCGACATTAGAAGTGTTCCACATATGTACACCAATTCCATTTTGAATTAAAATACAACAAGGGCAGCACCAATCATGATACATATTGCTTTAGTCAGCCACCGGTTGCAGCACTAACCACTGTTCTCAACTCTTGTGGCCATGAGACATATGGATGGAAAAAACTATATAAAAATGATCCATATTTCACCACCACATTCCATATGCTAGTGGATGGAAAGAAAGTTCTAGACTTCCACCTCCATGATGCAATATTATGCTACCTAGACCACCTTTATGTTCCTTCAATTAAATGTTCCAAGTTGATTTGGGAGGCGCACTACAATTCGGTCATGGGACACTTTGGTATGGAGAAAATTGTGTCCACACTCTAGAAGTATTTTTATTGGCCAAATATTCGACAGGATGTTGGAAGATACATTAGATCCTCAACTATTTGTGATATTGTCAAGCCGACTATTAAGAAGCAAGGCTTGTATACTCCTCTTTCTACTCCTAGACAACCCTTGGAATGAATCTCCATGGACTATATGTTTATCCTTACTTCTTCCAAGCATGGAAATGACTTTGTATTTGTGGTCATCAATAGATTTTCTAAGATGGCCATATTGGCTACCTATCAGAAGAGTATCATAGCTGAGGCGAATTCCAGACTCTTCTTTGAATGAGTGTGGGTACATTTTGGGATCTCATGGACCATTGTATCGGATCAAGGTAGCAGGCTCCTAAGCATGTTATGGTCGAGCCTTTGGTCATTGTTGGACACTAAGCTCACCAAGTCGACTGAATTTCACCCTTGACTGATGGCCAAATAGAGGTCGTCAATAGGATAATTGTCCACATACTACACATGTACAACTCTAAGCATCTACAAAAATGGGATGAGAGTCTTCCCTATGTGCAACACAACTATAAAAGAGCTCTCCATAGCTTGACTAGCCATAACCCCTTTGAATTGGGCTTGGGATTTCAACCATTATGTCCCCTTGATGTTGCATTGCCTTTTGCAACTACACAGAAAGACTCTACCCATGTTTTAGTTTGAATGTGATAAATCCACCAATTTATTGAGCGTATTCAGCACATCCACCAACATGTTTACAACATCCTAGATAAATTCAATTCCAAATAAAAACAATGACATGATCAACATCAAGTGTCTTATAAGTTTCAAGTGGGCAACAAAGTTTGGTTACATCTATAGAAAGAGCTTATTGATGGAGCCCATCATAAGCTTCAACCACTCTGATACAGGCCTTCACCATCACCAAGGTTGTGAGAGACAACACTTTCGAGGTTAGCATCCCCCCATTCCTTGTCTTTCACCCCATATTCATGGTGGGCCGCCTTTGGCCATACTTTTCACCATTGTTGCACACATTAGACATTGTTGAGCAGTTGACACCAATAGAGATCAACTTGAACTGCATTGAACATGACACAAATTATTTGATCATGGAACAATAGATCAATAACACTTTCAAATAGAGGATCTAACTGTATCGAGTTGTCAAAGTTGGCCAACTCTTGCACCAAGGCAAGTGGCTCACCAAGAACCATGTTCAGTAGAAATTTCTCCATCTCATGGAGCCACTCAACACAATGTGGACCATTGCTTCCTAAAGAGGGAGGATTGATCCAAGTGGCTATTGGTGGCTACCCTCCTATTCACCCTGGACCCCTAACATTGTTTCTTTCAATTTCCTTAATTGTAGCACAATTTACTATTTTTGGTAGTTTTTCAAGTCCTAAACTTCTGGAGCCACTTTGAGGTCCTAAACAATGTTTTTTTTGAAAACAAGAAAACCCAAAGCTTGCAATAAGGTTTTGTATTCAAAATTTTTTGTCCTCAAACAGATATTTCTAATGAGGTAGTGTATGCATGCATCAAATGGAGATCATATGCCAAACTTACGACCCCCATAAATTGGTGTACCAACTAACCCCAACAAGGCCCACAAACTTTTGGCACTTCATCACTTAGAGTTAGGATTTTGGATGTTTGTGGTTTTTCCTTGTTTCTCAATGATAAAAAGGTTTGCGAACCTCATTGTAACACAGTTCATAGGCATGTATCCACCATATCTCTTCTCAAAGGTAAGCTATCATTGCCCAAGCTAGTTTATTTCCATTATGCATGTAAATAGTTTTAGTTTTTTAGTAGTACCATACATTCCCAAAAAGTCTCAAGAAACCTTATGTTTCCTTACCTACTTAGATCCATGCATCTATCATTTCAAATTCATTTTTGTCTCTTTTTTAAAAAATGTTTCTCCTTATGTGTTGGAATAACAAACATAGTTGTTATAATTAATAGTAACCACATTACGTTACCTTGGATATACTAGAAGTAGCTTAAGCTATCCTAAGACATAAGTTAAATGATTAGTAAGGTATAAAATCAACAAATTCATCAAAAACAATATTCAAGTTTAACTTTATCTACTCCAAGCATACACATCCCAAATTTTGAACCATAAGCTATAATAGCTCTCTAGAGTAGAGATCAAAAACTTATTCTTGTGGTACATTCTTGGCCCTCTATACCTAGTGTTTGAACCACAACTCTGATAACTCTCTACTTTCTTGTTCTAGATTTGAACCGTCTAGATCTAGTGTTTTAATTCTGCTCTTGTACAACCCTATAACACACACCACCCCCTAATGCCATATTAGGGTTATGGTGAATAATTAGACCTGACCTTCAAGGTTTATTATGAACATGGGGATATCAAAAATCCCCTTTCACTTGTATCCTCAAATCATAATTTTAACATTACCACTGTCTTCTACTTTCCGTGAGCTTACCAATGGTATAAACTTCATCTCATTCTGAGCTCCATGCATAAAGGTATGTCCATTTGAATTTTCCCCCTTAAGGGCCATACCATCATCTATACATGTCCATGTGGCTAGTATGTGATTTCCTTGGCCACACAACACCTCCACGTTAGTCCATCTTCCCAACCCACATGTCATAACGAACCTATCCATGTCAGTGTTTTCCATAAAACACCCTTCGATCCTAATCTTCGAGGTTTTAATGTGTGATAGGTGAATATGGCCACACCCACTGATATGACAAGACTTTGGTAAACTTGACATAACTATACCCCTTGATATGTCAATATGGCATATCCTTCTATACATAAATATGTCATACTTTTTTATATGCTAATATGGATACATTCTTCTCATATGTCAATGTGAAACACTCGAGTATTGATATATTCAATAAGTTTCTTTATAATTGAAAACCTTTGAAAATCATTGATAAGCCAATAACCTTATGGAAAAGTTGGCATGCCACCTCCTCATTCTACTACCCAATCATAACTACCACACAACGAAGTTCGACATGCAAAACATGTGGCATGGATGATGTGTATACCAGGATATTTGGTTATTAGAGGTTTTCCAAGGCCTAGCCCACACGAAAAATATAGCATGACAATTTTTTGGCATGAAAACTCATCCTACCACATCATATCATCACCTAACATGTGGTAGTTACTCATGTGTTCCCTACCATGTGGCGTAGTTGATGTATGCCACATGTCACTCATATTTGTGCAATTGGTGTACCCAAAAATGCCAAAATATATTATATAGGTGACATTTTTCATATATGTGGCATTACCACATCATCATTTGTAATCTAATATTGATGTCACCCTCTAAGGACTCCTAATACTCGAATACTTATGATATTTGTGGCCATCATTATAGGCACCCGTCAACAAATTGTTTACCATCAAGTAACGACCCATCTACTCAAGTTGCATCATATTGGGGGTTCTCGCAATGAATTCCTAGTATTTCCTATAAGGCCTAACATTTGGTAAGCTCTTTCTCAATTGTCCCCTAGTCATGGCTCCCATTGGGACATCTACCCAAATGCTAAGACTAGCACTCCCAAACTCCAAATTTCACTGAGTAAATCCAAAACTCCTACCTAATTTCACTTTCAATAAACCCAAAGGTTGTCATCCTTTCCAAAACAACACCTAACTACCTTTGATCAAGCATCTGCAAGCCTTGTTATCTCAATTATTTATACTATAAGTAGGCCCACACACAAGTTCATCTCCATATATAGTAAAATCCTTAGGCTCCCATTCATCATATAGGTCTTACTTTACAAATACAATATGCAGAATGATTTAGCTTGGACGCAATCATGAACATGAAATATAAGTATATCTATATACAACCATACAATCAAAGCTAGCCTTTCCATTTATGAAAATATGACACATAAAATTCTCACTCAACATAAGAGAAAGGCTTCCATTGAATACATCATACATATCTATAATAGAGATTTAGAGTAACATCAAAGCAAGTTATGCTAAATACTTCCTCACTATCCTTCATACTCATTAAATTTAACACTTGAAATGACTATACAACAACTTTAAACCTACTAAAGCACACATGTGTAGTAAATCTAGCATATTACTTAAACATGAAATATTGAAGAAAATTTATAGTTCATATGAAAGAAGAAATATACTTATTTGTTCCTCTTAAAATTGTTGGAAACTAAAGAAGAGACTACCACTCTCCACCAAGCCATAGGAATAACTACAATGCAAATTTCTTATAGTTGGCCAACCTCAAGTTAGATATGATATTTGAAGTATGCTTCACTTAGGGTATTACACCAACGGGTCAATCTAGGGTATATAGAATGAAGGCCAATCTCCTTCACTAGTTAGGAAATAAGGATTCCACTTCTCAAGTATTAATTTTAGGTTGAATACACATCAAAGTATGGTTGTTGAGGGCATGCATAGCACAAAGGGAGACCCCTTTACCACTTTCTATGGTTCCCTCGATGATACTCCCTCTTTCCAATGCTTCACATTCATAAACACAATCAAATATTCAAGTTCTTCTCGGCCTATCCAACTTGGAAATGGGTTCTCTCACTAGTTTCTTCAACTATCACAATTCAATTCTGGGATATGTGGTCCAATTTCCAAACACAATTTTAATGGGTTATCGAGTTACACATACATAATGGTTCTAGTTTTATAGAAATCGCAAGTATCTTTCTCTTTGCATTAGTTTTCCAATCACTATTATCCTCTATCTTAATAATTTTGAATGACTTCCTTTCCCCGTGAGCATTGCCTTATGCATGAGAGGTCTCAGGTCCCCTTCTTGGGTTGCAAATTCAACCATAACTCTACTATAAGGTATGGAGCCTATGCTTGGGAAGTCTAGTACATCCTCCTCCTAGTTCTCTCATGACTGGTTAGTAGTTGGTATTTCAACTACAACATCAAGGGTTAGGAACATTAATTTTAGGGAATATAGGAAACTTCCCAATCTCCCTTTCTAACTTCCTCAAGCAATTTATCATTTCAGAACACTGGGATTTGTACACGGGGTTTCACTGAGGGAGAAATATTGTTAGAAATTAATTAACGGAGCAATGAAATACACAAAATATTGTGGAAACACAAATATAGAAACACATAAAACAAGAGAGACACAGATATATGTGGTTCACCCAATGTGGGCTACGTCCATGGAGAAACATCTATTCCTTCCTTTTGTATTATCCAACAAAATGAAGAATTACAATCTAAAACATATCCATTGTAATTTCCTCTTTGCTCTCACATAGTCTCCTTTCTCTTTCTTGTTCAAAATAATCATACAGAGCCGCAATACAATTCCCTCATATAAAACAAGGGTTTCCTTCTAGGGGAAAAACCCTAAATTAACATAACTTATACTTTTAGATCATTCGTCTAATGAACATCCCAGATTGACCACAAAATTACAATAATTTACAAGGTGATTTTTCATCTATTTTTCGCTTCAGGGGCAGTGCCCCTGAACCCCCATTGGAGGCCTAAACTCAGACCCCCAAACCAAGGGATATATCTCCCCTCCCCCCCCCCCGCTCTAAGCCCTTGTGGGGGGGATAAGCCGGCCCCATACCCCCCCATATGTGTTGCCCCTCATTTTTGGTCCAGTTTTGCTTTTAAAAACATACTTAGTTTCTATATTTTCCATCCATTTACCATCACATCAACCTCATTTTGATGTATTTTATGCATATTCAAGTATTTAAATTTAATTTTGCAATTTCTAAGAAGATTTTATGAAAATTGAATTTCAAGTGCAATTTTTGGACAGAATCAGAAATTCCTGTAATCACTATATGGATGTCATATTTGCATGACACTTGGGCATCAGTTGGATACATCTGCGGAAATATTGGGAACTAGGACTGAAATAACTCTAATTGGTTTGGTCAAACCAAGCTAAATCAGACCTAGTCAAAGCTAGTCAAACAGGACTAGTCATTCAGAAAATCCCAAGAAAATAGGGTAGTTTTATGATTTAATGGGAGTTTGCATATTTTTAGTGATAGGTTGGATGAATTTGACTTGGATAGGTGGATATGGTTAGATATAATTGTTATAGATACTTTAGATCAATTTGTTTCATGATCTTCTATTTAAGCCAAGACTTTGAAGGCTTATGAAAGTAGAATTTGTATAATTTTATGTTGAGACATTTGAATATTTGAATTTAATTTGAAGAACCTACTCTACTTTCATTTTGTTGTTCAATGGTGTGGATGATTGACTGAAGTTGTAGTAGTTGATAATCTCTTCAAGTGTGCAAGGCAAGGGTGGAGGGCCCCCACTCCAAGCTAAGTACATTTCATTGCTAAACTAGCTTGATTTTCATGAATTAGTTGCTTTAGATTTGTTTACTTGTTTTGCTTCAGATTTGCTTACTTGAATTGATCTGTGATGATTTATGTTTGTTCATGAATCTTGGTTTACTGATCATTTTGATATGAAGGGACAACACAGTGTTCAAGTTGAACCCTCCTTTTATTGGATTAATGAATAAAAATTGAAGTTAATGTTTATTGCTTTCTTATGAAGTTCCAGTTTTCTAACAATAGCATAATGTTGAATGAATTTGTGATGAGGAATGTCAAGGATCTATTAAGTTAGGAGCCTCTTTCATTTTGTATTTATGCATCTTAACCTGTTGTCAATTAATGGTTTTCTATTTCTATTCATCAATTAATATTATAGAAGAATGACACAAATGGATCTCCTAATTTAGGAGCCACTTCATCTCATATATATTGCAGAAGTGGATTAGAAATTATTTGATTAGATATATATTTATAATACGTATTTCCTTAGTTCTTCATATTTTGTCTTCTAATCTTGACTACATCTGATATCCATACATTTTGGACATGCCTCCAAGTTTTACAAACCTGGATTGATAATGAAATACTTGTGTTAATT
This sequence comes from Pinus taeda, assembly GCA_000404065.3. Lineage (NCBI taxonomy): Eukaryota > Viridiplantae > Streptophyta > Pinopsida > Pinales > Pinaceae > Pinus > Pinus taeda. Next base: position 73,672 of record APFE030594697.1, on the reverse strand, counting down.
TGTGTTAATAAATTAGCTCAACATTTTGGCGTTGTTGTCGAGGAGGCATTCATCAACATAGTGAAATAGAAGATAAAAACAAAATCTAAAAAAAATGATAAAACAAAAACAATAAAAATTCAGTTATGTTATGTTTTTCTTAGTTATGTTTCTTTATGCCTAGAAATAGAGATCAGAAAGGTAGATTTATTAAACAAATCCCCCATCTATAGAAGTAGGACCATAAAGACTAACTACACCGATTGTTGGTAAACCAACAATAGAGGAATTAGAAGAAAAACAAAGAATAGGACAAAGATTAACTTTAATTGAAAGACAAACCTTGGTAGCCTGGAAGGTAAAAAGAAAACAAACTCCAAAAGCAACACCTACTTCATAAAAACAAAAGGAAATAAGGAAAAATGTTAAACCAATAGATCAGCCCATTTTTGAGACAATAGATCAACCTATTTTTGAAAACAAGCAACAACTTGAATCTCAATCTGCCATCGAAATAGTTGAAACTATGATAGAATAAGGGAAAGGATATGTTATTTTCAACCCAGAAAAGAGATAGACAACAAAGAGAATGGAGAAGACAAAGAGAGGAAGAAGCAAGAAGGGAAGCTGATAGAAAGAGAGAAGAATAAAGAAAAATAGAGTATGACAAAAATATACTAAATGATAATGAACAAGATGATCAGGAAGTTACTTTTGGCTTTCCATTATTAGACACAAGTGCAATATTAGGAGAAGAAGTGAAAATGAAAAACATTCCACCTTCTATATTGCCTAACTTTTATGGAATGTCAACAGAAGATCCTGACTCATTGTTGGGTGCGGGATCCCCCAAGGAAGTTTTGGGGCTTAAAGCCCAAGTTTTGACTAAGTCCGGTGTAAACACTGTGCAATTTGTAGGCGCGGAGCGTGAAGTTGTAATTGAGTCATAGGATTGTCTGCCCTTACTTTTGTAATGTAATGTCGGCTCTATGTGTAAAGAGACATCTAAGAATCTAAGATCGAAGAATCTAAGAGATGATGGAGCATTGAGTCTAAAGTGTAAAGTCATGTCTTAGGGTTGTAAAGTAGGAGAAGGCTCTGCAGCTGAGTGCGCAGAGGCCTAGTAGTCCACAGCTAAGTGTGCAGACCTTTAACACTGAGTGCACGGGGCAAGTGGAGTCTGTAACCGATTGAAGAATCAATAAAGAGAAGTTTTACATTATTTTTGTGTATATTTTCCTGTTTTATGCATTGAAGTATATTGGGTATGAATTACAAGTGTACAATTTATTTATTGCGCGAACTTATATGAATGTGTTGAATAAGTGAATATAAGATAAAGTATCTGTTTACATGAAGATAACTAACTGTTATAAGAAGATAAGTAAGATCTGTAGTGTAACTTGGGGAAATAGTGCAGATCATTGCTTTAGCAGCGCGAAAGCTCTTCATCCCCTGGTTAGGGTTGTGCGAAGGTGAGTATAAAAGAGTGTGAAGGGCTCGTAGGTCAATAAAGTGTGTGAAGTGACCGGCATGAAGGTATCCATAGTTGGACTAAATCGACCCCTTAGACATCTCAAGGGTGCAGAAACTTAGTTCCAGCATCCCCCCATACTGCTTCGGGTGAGACCTCTATCTGCGCTCCGCGGGCTACTTCTGAAAGGACCAGTAGTACAGGGATTTGTTTGGCTAACTAACTCTACACCTAGGTCAAGTGCCCTCAAGCCAACAAATAGTTCCATTTCCAAGACCAGAATCTGCATAGAGATGTCTGATGTCATATCATTGGAATCCAACTAAGAATGAAAAGGTTGGTTGGACAGGAGAATTCATGAGTTAGCGGTGAAGGAGAACAGGAATCCACAACTATCAAAGAAAGAGTGGTTATACTGCTACCTGTACACAAAGATCCATGAAATTTTCTTCGCATATTTCCCTACTGAACTGTACGAGTGGATCATGAAGCTAGCAGATAGCCAAAGAAGGTGGAAGTTTGACCATCCTATTGTGTGGACCCCAGAGTTGGTATGCAGATTGGAAGCACTAAAGGATAAGATCACGCATGTTGTTGATCACTAGCTCGATCGGATTATTGGAGGATTCAATACTGAGTTTGCGATAGATACTTCAGTTAGCTATAGCGAGGCTGAGCGATGCTTTCTCAAAGGACTGCGAGGTAGGTACGTAAAGTCTTTGAATACTTGGGTTAAAATGTTATTATGTGAAAAGAGGATTATGCAATTACCTTGATGCCTGGAGCCACATGAAGTGGAAAAACCTATAGAAATGAAGGAAGTAAGGGACCAGAGAATATCTCTTTGATTTCACCTCTGTGAGGGGACGAGAAAGAGCTCGTGAAGGTCTCACCACAAAGTGCGATCAATTTAATTAGGTAGAGGATTCCACGCATACCACCCCCCACCCACGCCACCACCAACTTTATCGCCTTCACCTCCATCTTCACCCGTACCACCTCCGCCACCACCGTGAGTCAATATGGCAAGCGCGATAAAGTTTCATGTGTTCAAGGGAGTAGGAAATGAAGATCTAGACCAATTTTGGTTCATGATAAGAGTTGTATGGTAAGTGCAGGGAGTTATAGATGATAATATAAAGAAAGTGATGATGGTCAATGCACTAAAGGATCGTGTGCTGACCTGGCATATTAAGCATTCTAATGACAATCCAAATGTGGGGATCACGAATACCCAAATTGCACTGAATAGAGAATTTAGTAGGCCGAAGTTAGAGGCGTAGTCGATCATTGGATTCAAAGAGATAACAATACTACCATGCAAGACTCCTTAGGAGTTGGATCAGAGACTGAAGTGCACAATTCACGAAGCTAATATGACTTTGACATATGGACAGCACAGTGAATGGTTTGTAGCATCAGTAACACCACATTTGAGGAATGCATTGTCACAACAGAGGTTAGCAACTCAAGCAGAGGCCTTGGAGATCGCGATGAGGTTGGATGAGACCCCGATACAAGATCCTAACCTGGGAGTTTAGTAGATCCACATGCAGTTGAAAAACTTATGTCTTGAGATGCAAAGTCTAAAACAGGACACGACAGCTCGGTTAGAAAAGTGTGAAGTGACCTGCACGAAGGTAGTCATAGTTGGACTAAATCGACCCCTCAGAAATCTCAAGGGTGTGGAAACTTGGTTCCAGCATCCACCCCATACTACTTTGGGGGAGACCTCAGTCTGCGCTCCACAGGATATTCCCAAAAGGGCCAGTAGTACAAGGATTTGTTTGGCTAACTAACTCTTAACCAGGGTCAGGCCCCCCTCAAGCCAACAAATGGTTCCATTGCCGGGACACTGCAATGGCCACAACGGAAGCATAGAAGGCAGTAGAGAAGGATCATGAGGGTCTAAAGTTACCTTCACCTGAGTAGGAACAAGAGATGGAGATAGAGACAGAGGAGGGTGGCGTGGACCTAAAAACATCGACGATATAGTTAAAGTGTCAGTGTCCAAGAGAGTGGGTGGGACCATGAAAGAAGTCGAAAGCATCTAAGACTTCTTTCGGCCTGATCACCCTCACTGAGGGAGATCTGCACAATATAGGGGAGACATTGCACGAAGTCACTGCAGAGGCCCTCCAGCAGTTGGCGGAGGAGAATCAGATTGTGTTGGGGGTCCTCTGGGCACAGATTCAGGAGTTGTAGGTTCGCACTCCCCAAGTTGGTACTCTCTCGACCAGCCTCGCATTAGGAATGCATGCGGCTAAGGAAATGTTGTGCACCTACACAACCAACACTATAGTGCTGCCAAAGGGGGCACTAGTTACAGAAAACGAGGCCAATAGGCCTACGGTCAGTGCACTGAAAGGAGTAGGAATCAACATGGTCGCACTCCCTAGGGAGGCACTCTATGTCCTACAAGACGGATTGACTAAAGAATTGCAGGCCAAGGAGGTTTGCGTGCTACAGGTGTTAAGCAAACAAAGAATCAACATCGAGCAAATCAGCCTACAGCATGACTAGGTAGTCGCACAAAACTGACAGATGGTGCAGGTGGTTAAGGAGGCCTACAAGATGGTTCCTAAGTTGGCCATCCTAGCAGAGGTGCACATTCAGAGGTTAGCAGTAGGAGTGCACAAGGCGGGAGAAAAGATGGCGAAGGTTCAGCTAGAGCTGAACCTTTATATAGTAGAGCTATGGTTGAAGGTGCAACCTTCAACTCCTCCAGAGGTAAGGGAACAGTGCACCAGCAGCATTATATTGGGGATGGAAGAGATCAGTAGTGCAGTGAAGGACTGCACCAAAATTTTGGAAGAGTCGTTCGAGGTCCTCACCACTCTGCAGGAGGACCCAAACATACAGCGCTTAGAAATAGAGGCACGTGAGCTACAACAACAATATGATGACATCAAAGGGACCGCATAGAAAGTGGCCTTCATACAAAGGCTCGTTTAAGGAGCAAGTAGATGTAGCACGACACAAAGAAGTGGTTCTGAAGGTGCACGTTCAACCACGGATAGAGGAGGCCTTCATAATCACAGCAACAATTGAAGGCAAGCTTGCACAGATGCAGGGTACGTAGGAGTAGATACATGGAAGCAATTCAGATACAACCATCTTTGAACAGCTCGACTAGTAGATACAGTACGTAGCAGCTTAGCGTGCTACCGACCTTGCAATAGTCCGAGCAGAGTTGGGAGGTCTCTGTGCCAAGATCTCTGCATAGACATAGTGACTCGAGGGGAAGTCACAATGTTTGTGTTGGGGGCCTATTAGGTGCGAGATCCCCTAAGGCAAGTTTTGGGGCTTAAAGCCCAAGTTTTGACTAAGTCTGGTGTAAAGACTCTACGATTTGTGGGCGTGGAGTGTGAAATTGTAATTGAGTCATAGGGTTGTCTACCCTTACTTTTGTAATGTAATGTCGGCATGAGAATTCTACCCATGGTCCATAGACCATGGGATTGTATAAATAGAGCAAGGCTCTAAGTGTAAAGAGACATCTAAGAATCTAAGAGATTATGGAGCATTGAGTCTAAAGTGTAAAGTCATGTCTTAGGGTTGTAAAGTAGGAGAAGGCTCTGCAGCTGAGTGCGCAGAGGCCTAGTAGTCCACAACTGAGTGCACGGCACAAGTGGAGTCTGTAACCGATTGAAGCATTAATAAAGAGAAGTTTTACATTAATTTTGTGTATCTTTTCCTATTTTATGCATTGAAGCATATTGGGTATGAATTGCAAGTGTACTATTTATTTGTTGTGCGAACTTATATGAATGTGTTGAATAAGTGAATATAAGATAAAGTATCTATTTACGCGAAGATAACTAACAGTTATAAGAAGATAAGTAAGATCCATAGTGTAACTTGGGGAAATAGTGCAGATCGTTGCTTTAGTAGCATGAAAGCTCCTCAGCCCCTGGTCAGGGTTGTGCAAAGGTGAGTATAACAGAGCGTAAAGGCCTCGCAGGTCAGATAAGTGCGCGAAGTGACCTGCAAGAAGGTATCCATAGTTGGACTAAATCTACCCCTTAAACATCTTAAAGGTGCAGAAACTTGGTTCTAGCATCCCCCCATAATGCTTTGGGTGAGACCTCAGTCTGCACTCCACGGGCTACTTCTGAAAGGGCTAGTAGTATAGGGATTTGTTTGGCTAACTAAATCTGAACCTGGGTCAAGCCTCCTCAAGCCAATAAATGGTTCCATTTCCGAGACCGAAATCTACATAGAGATGTCTGATGTCGTATCATTGGAATCCAACTAAGAAAGAAATTGAAGGTTGGTTGGACAGAAGAATTCACAAGTTCGAGGCGCAGGAGAACAAGAATCCACAACTATCAAAGGAAGAGTGGTTATACTGCTACCTGTACACAGAAATCCACGAAATTTTCTTCGCATCTTTCCGTACTGAACTGTACGAGTGGATTGCGAAGCTAGCAGATAGCCAAAGAAGGTGGAAGTTTAACCATCCTATTGTGTGGACCCCAGGGTTAGTGCACAGATTGGAAGCATCGAAGGATAAGATCACATGCACTATTGATCACTTGCTTGATCAGATTATTGGAGGATTCATTACTAAGTTCGCGGTAGATACTTCAGTTAGCTATAGTGAGGCTGAGTGACGCTTTCTCAAGGGACCATGAGGTAAGTACATAAAGTCTCTGAATACTTGGATTAAAATGTTATTGTGTGAAAAGAGTTTTATGCAATTACCTTGATGTTTGGAGCCACTCGAAGTGGAAAATCCTATAGAAACAAAGGAAGTAAGGGACTAGAGAATAGCCCGTTGATTTCACCTCCACGAGGGGACGAGGAAGAGCTCACAAAGGCCTCGCCGCAAAGTGTGATCAGTTTGATAAGGCAGAGGATTCCGCGCATACCCCACACCACCACCAACCTCACCACCTTCACCTGCATCTTCACCCGTACCACCTCTGCCACCACTGTGAGTCAATATGGCAAGCGCGATAAAGTTTCATGTGTTCAAGGGAGTAGGAAATGAAGATCCAAACTACTTTTGGTTCATGGTAAGAGTTGTATGGTAAGTGCAGGGAGTTATAGATGATAATATAAGGAAAGCAATGTTGGTCAGTGCTCTACAGGATCGTGCGCTGACATGCTATTAAGCATTCTAATGACAATCAAAATGCAGGGATTGCGGATATCCAAATTGCACTGAATAGAGAATTTAGTAGGGTGAAGTTAGAGGCATAGTCGATCATTGGATTCAAAGAGATAATAATGCTACCAAGCGAGACTCCTTCGAAATTTAATCAGAAACTGAAGTGCACAATTCACAAAGCTAATATGACTTTGATGGATAGACAGCACTGCGAATGGTTTGTAGCATCGCTAACGCCGCATTTGAGGAATGCATTGTCACAACAGAGGTTAACGACTCAAGCAAAGGCCTTGGAGATCATGATGAGGCTGCATGAGACCCTGATATAGGATCCTAACCTGGGAGTTTAGAAAATACACACGTACTTGAAAAACTTATGCCTTGAGATGCAGAGTCTGAAACAGGACAGGACAGCCCAGTCAGAAAAGTGTGTGAAGTGACCTGCACGAAGGTAGTCACAGTTGGACTAAATTGACCCCTTAGAGATCTCAAGGGTGTGGAAAGTTGGTTCCAGCATCCCCCCATACTACTTCAGGTGAGACCTCAGTCCGCACTACACGAGTTGTTCTCGAAAGGGCCAGTAGTACAAGGATTTGTTTGGCTAACTAACTCTCAACCTAGATCAGGCCCCCCTCAAGCCAACAAATGGTTCTGTTGCTGGGATGCTACAACGGCCACAAAAAAAGCAAAGAAGGTAGCAGAGAAGGAGAACGAGGGCCAAAAATTGCCTTCGCCTTAGCAGAAACAAGAGATGGAGACAGAGACAAAGGAGGGTGGTGTGGACCTACAAATAACAACGACAGTTAAAGCGCCAGTGCCTGAGAGCGCAGGTGGGACCGTGAAAGAAGTCGAAAGCATCTAAGACTTCTTTCAACCCGATCGCCCTCACTAAGGAAGATCCACAAAATATAGGGGAGACAGTGCATGAATTCACCGAAGAAGCTCTTCAGTAGTTGGCGGAGGAGAATTAGATTGTGTTGGGGGCCCTCTAGGCACAGATTTAGGAGTTGCAGGTGCGCACTCCCTAGGCTGGTACTCTCTCGACTAGCCTCGCAGGAGGAATGGCTACAGCTGAGGAAATGTTGTGCACCCGAACTACCAACACTATAGTGCTGCCAGAGGGGGCACTGGTTACAAAAAACGAGGCCGCCAGGCCTACGGTCAGTGTGTTTAAAGGAGTAATAATCAATATGGTTGCGCTCCCTAGGGAGACACTCTATGTCCTGCAAGACAGAGTGACTACAAAACTGCGTGCCAGGGAGGGCTGCGTGCTACAGGTGTTAAGCAAACAAAGAATCAACATCGAACAATCAGCTTGTAGCATGACTAAGCAGTCACGCAGAACTGACAAATGGTGCAGGTGGTTGAGGAGGCCTTCTAAATGGTCCCTGAGTTGGCCATCCCAGCAGAGGCATGCATTCAGAGGTTAGCAGTAGGAGTGCATGAGGCATGAGAATAGATGCCAAGGTTTACTTGGAGCTGAACCTTCAGATAGCAGAGCTACGGTTGAAGGTGCAGCCTTCAACTCCTCCAGAGGTAAGGGAACAATGTGTTAGCACCATTACATCGGGGATGGAGGAGATCAACAGTGCAGTGAAGGACTGCACCAAAATGTTGGAAGAGTCGTTCGAGGTCCTCACCACTCTGCAGGAGGACCCAAACATATAGCACTTAGAAACAAAGGTGTGTGAGCTATAAAAATAGTACGAAGACATCAAAGGGGCCACGTAGACGATGGCCCTCACACAAAGGCTCGCGTGAATGCAACAGGTAAAAGCGCTTAAGGAGCAAGTAGACACAGCATGACACAAAGAAGCGGTTCTGAAGGTGCACATCCAACCATGGATCGACGAGGCCTTCGTAATCACAGCAAAAATTGAAATCAAACTCACATAGATGCAAGGGACGTAGGAGCAGATACAGGGAAGTAGCTCAAATACCACAGTCTTTGAACAGCTCATCTAGGAGATACCACAGGCAGCCGCTCAGTGCACTACCGACCTTGCAGTAGTCTGAGCAAAGTTGGGAGGTCTCCGCGCAAAGATCTCTGCACTGACAGAGCGACTTGAGGGCAAGTCACGATGTTTGTGTTAGGGGCTTGTTGGGTGCGGAATCCCCTAAGGCAAGTTTTGGTGCTTAAAGCCTAAGTTTTTACTAAGTATGATGTAAAGATTCCTCGATTTGTGGGCGTGGATCGTGAAGTTGTAATTGAGTCATAGGGTTGTCCACCCTTACTTTTGTAATGGAATGTTGGAGTGAGAATTCTACCCATGGTCCACAGACCATGGGATTGTATAAATAGAGCAAGGCTCTAAGTGTAAAGAGACATCTAAGAATCTAAGATCGAAGAATCTAAGAGATGATGGAGCATTGAGTCTAAATTGTAAAGTCATGTCTTAAGGTCGTAAAGTAGTAGAAGGCTCTTTAGCTGAGTGCACAGAGGCCTAGTAGTCCACAGCTGAGTGTGTAGACCACTGTAGCTGAGTGCGTAGGCAGGTTGAGTTTGTAACCAATTGAAACATTCATAAAGAGAAGTTTTACATTATTTCTATGTATCTTTTCATATTTTATGCATTGAAGTATATTGGGTATGAATTGCAAGTGCACGAAATTATATGAATGTGTTGAATAAGTGAATATAAGATAAAGTATCTTTTATGCAAAAATAACTAACTGTTATAAGAAGATAGGTAAGACCCGTGGTGTAACTTGGGGAAATAGCACAGATCGCTACTTTAGCGGCACGAAATCTCCTTAACCCCTGGTTAGGACTGCGCGTAGGCAAGTATAACAAAGTGCAAAGGCCTCGTAGGTCAGGAAAGTGCACAAAGTGACCTGCACGAAGGTAACCACAGTTGGACTAAATCAACCCTTCAGACATCTCAAGGGTGCGGAAACTTGGTTCCAGCATCCCCCCATACTGCTTCGGGTGAGACCTCAATCTGCACTCCATGGGTTGTTGCCAAAAGGGCCAGTAGTATATGGTTTTTTTAGCTAACTAACTCTAATCAGGGTCAGGCCCCCTCAAGCCAACACTCATTTATGTTTGAATTCGATATCTTGTGTAGAACTTATGGGTACACAGATGACACACACAAGCTTCGCCTCATTCCTGCTACTTTGAAAGCGGCAGCATTAAAATTATTCATGGGTTTAAGAGAACGTACAATCACTTATTGGGATGACATGAAGAAAAGTTTTCTTAAAAAGTATTAAGCCTATTGCAGGCCAAGGGAATCGAAAGAGGATGTTTTTAGAATGACACAACAAGAAGATGAAAGTTTAGAAGAATATTCTGAAATATTTTCTTCAAAAATCTAAACAACACTCTTTGAACTCAGATACCATCCGTACAATCTTTCCAAAAGGTATAAGAGATGAATATCTTGAAATTTTTAATGTAATGAGTAAGGGTGATATTTCAAACTTGCCATTCCATGAAATTGTAGTTCTATGTCATAAATATTCAAGAGGAATATCAAATACTAGAAGGAGATATATTAGTTCAAAAGCAGCAAAATCAACAGTTGGAGGGGTAACAAGAGCAAAGATAGGGAGCTTGCTGGAAAACTTCAAAATTGATCTTCTAAGTATATTAGGGACACAAGTAGATGTTCTGAAAGAAAACAAAAACAAGGAATAACAAGAACATATCTTAGCAATATTTTGTCCCAAATGTAGAAATAAGCATGCAGTAAGAAAATGTCCTTTAGATAATGTTCGGGTATGTGGTCTTTGCACAGAAAACCATTCAACAGAAAACTATCTAAATTTGAAAGAATTGAAAATGAATCCAATGGAAGAAGTACAAGGAGCATAAATTTTTTACTATGTGGCACCAAGAAGGCCTTGGCAACCAAGAATTCCTCAACAATTCCCTCAGCAATTCCCTCAACAAAACTATTAGTATCCTCCTCAAAACTCTTAGAATGCTCCAATGTCATTGCAAGCTTGGACTCCACAACAATATCAAAGCCAACATGCACAAGGTTGGAGAGGACATAGTTATGGAAATCAACCATGTCAGCAAATGTATCCTCAACAATACCAACAGCAATACCAGCAACAATATCAACAACCATTCCTATACCAATAGTTCCAACAATATCCACAATCCATGCCATTTCCACAACATAATTCCACACCATTACTAACACAACCATAGCAACTACAGCTACCTTCAAACCAACCTAGACCAACTCAACTACCTGCTCATTGATGAGCCCCAAAAATGGATAATTATATGGGCTCATTCAACCTACTAATTCAACTTAATCCACCATTATCATTAGTTTATTTCATGTTTTTTATTATATTTATGCTAATAGAGTGAATTGGGTTAGTCATTATGCCAACAAGTCTAATGTGTGCTTTGTGTAGCCTTTTTGGTCAATTTGGAGACAAAATTGAAGGTTTTAATGAGCACTTGGCAGCCAAATTCGTGGGAGAACAAGGGAGAGGATTTGTAGGAAGGTGTCCCCTTCATTTATGGGCCCTTACCTAGAATTCTCCACCATCAGCTCGGAGTTCAAGGGCCACCAAATAAATTAGCACAAGGGTAGCCAAACAAGTCAAGTAGGAATGTTGTTAACTACAAGTTTTTGGCAGCCGACTCCCTAAAGTTTAGGAGGACTGTTGGGGTCCTCAATTTGTATAAATAAGAGGGCTTAGGGCCTCATTTTGGTTAGCCATTTGATAGCCAGTAGAAATCTAGTAGTTAGTCATTTTGGTTAGCCAATAGTTAGTCATTTTGTATTCATTTTCTAGTCATTTTGTAGTTCGATTTTTAGGCAGTAAATTAGCTTTGCTTTTAGCACATTTTCAAGTTCTCCTTGTGGAAATTTTTTGGAATGTAACATTTCTTTTGATCAATAAAGATGAATCCAGTTTTGCACCAGCTCTAAATCTCTCTTAGGAGGCTGTAGCTCTTGGGGTTGGGCCCATCTCAAGCACCTAGTACCTCCTTTCTTTACTTTCATGTGTCTTTGTTGCATTCTTAGAATAAAATCTGCTATTTAGATTTAAATCTTGTTTTGTTGTTTAGGTTGTTTTTGATGAGTAAAATAGCTTTTCATGCTCATATTTAGTTGATAGGTTGTTAACAGAAAAAGCTTCAAGAAAAGGGCCATCAAACATCTGTGGTTTCACCTCTCCCTCAGTGGGATCAGGAGCTATGACTAGGATGACTTTACTGCCCATAAAAACACTGATTTTGCTTTGCCATGCAACCACTAGTGTTTGATTTTCATGTGTAGAAGTTGGTTACAAGTTCAGACTTTTATTTTATCAATTGCATCAGTTAAGATACATGGTTTCATTGCAGGTCACACTTCTGTGCATTCTCTTTACTGGCAGCTAGCATATTAGGTCAACGTAACTAGGTCTTTAAATTTACAAGTCTTTGTTGGTTCAGATTGGAAAAACGACTTGCAAAGCACCTGTACCACTCCTTCATCTGCTTATTCTCCATCAGCACCATGCACTCCACCCTCTACTTAGAATCCTTACCTCACGTTTGCCACATTTGCTCACATAACCCTAGCTTTTGTGCAATTATTGCCTTAGCCTTCTTCAAGCCAAGTCAACCTTCTACACCTCCTCACCACTCCATCCACCAGTCCTTAAGCTTCTTTAGACCCCTATCCTACCTCCAGATCCATCCATTCACCTTCCCTCACTCATCCACCTCCTAAAAACCGACTTCCAAGTTTCCTGTAGAAATTCTGGAGTTTCCTGTAGAAATCCTGAAGTTTCCTGTAGAACCCCTGCACACTTCCTGTAGAAGCTCACAAGTGAGGTTTCCTGATAGCCAAACCTTGTGAGACTCTGGGGGAAGAGTGTTAGGGACTCCACCCTCTATGAACCTTTCTGACCTCTTCCAAGCATTTCCTCTCACCGATCCACCTCTGCACAGTCAAAAATAGTGAAAGCACATGCATGATAATTCTAACAACTCATTCAAAAATACAAAAACATGGTTCTTTGAGATTTTGCTGTAGTCATAGCTTAGATACATGCATTTCATCTTTTTAGAAGTCAATGGCATCTCATTCAGTAGCTTGCATCTTCCTTCTTGCATCAGTAGGACTAGCTGGTAGAATTAGGGTTTGCTAGGGTTTGCATTTCCTTTTCGCTTTTCACTTCTTGCTGCAAGTAGATTAGCCTCCTTTGAGTTAGCTTTCATCCATCAGTTAAAAAGCTTCTTATAAGAGCTCATAGAAGTTGGCTTAAGCTCCTAGCAGACTTGTGCCAGCTGACCAAGTGACAGCTGTGGCAAGAGCTAGTACTTGTGCATACATCACCGTCGCTTCCAAGTTTGTTACGAACTACTGGGTTGATAAAATTAAAGAAGGGAGTCCCAGGAGTTGCAACATTATTGCTGCAATACTGGG
>APFE030594697.1:5070-57627 GCA_000404065.3 Pinus taeda | reverse complement strand
GGGAAGCGTCAGAGTATTGGTGATTGTTGCTATTCTTCTATTTTCTACTACAACCTTCTTCTAAGTAGTTTATTTCATTTCCATTTTGCAATTTCATTTTTGCAAAAGTAGAGTAGACATTTCTTGCTTTCATAGATTAGCATTTCAATTCTGCAAGCATAGATTAGCATTTTGTTTTTGCAATTTCCATTCTACAAGCGTAACTTAACATTTCATTCCTGCAATTTCATTTGAGCGAAATAGATTAGTCCTTTCCTGCTTTCATTTCAATCCTGCATTTTCATTTCAGCAAGATAGTTGGTTGCAGTTCAATCTATTTTAGTTTTGTAGGTACAAGCAGAAAAGAGCAAAAATGAACCAAAAAGATTTTCTTTCATGCCTTGTAGGAGTAGAGATAAGTTAGAAAAATGATTCAACAACACCCCCACTACTTCACACAGCCAACCTTCTCTCTTCTTCAATGGTTGTGATTAAAGAACCCTTAGGTGGACAGCAAGACATATCTGAAGAACCTCTAGGGGAGAAGAAGAAGAAATCATTCCTTTGAAGCAAATGGCTACAAGCAGAAATGTTGGGAGCAGTACCTTGTCTGAGAATGAATTTGCAAATCATATGGAAGATTTCAAGAGTGATATGAGACAGTTTCTTGCCATGCAACTGGATACCTTACAGATCCAAAGGAAGCAAGAGGAAGCCAAGAGGGTTTTGGACATCTTTTTTCCTAGGTGCACTAGAAAGCATCCTAGGCACGAATGTCCAATGCACTCCCTGGAAATGTGTTTCATCTGTGAAGAATACCATCCTACGAATCAGTGCCCTTCCTTGCCTGGAATCAAAGCTGCATATCAAAGGGCCAAAGAAGTCACTGAACCACTCTATTATATGAACCAAAGGAGGCCATATGGACCCATACCCTACCAGCAGGAAATGCAAGGGACATCCCAGACTTATTATGACCCCTATCAAGCCACTTCCATGCCTTCTTGGGGTCCCCGTGCTCATCCTTCCTGGTTCAAACCTCCTCCTCCTTCTTTCACAGATCCATCAACCATTTGCTCATTCGTTTCACTCTTATGCTCAGCCACAGCCTCAGTGGAATGCACCTCATCAAGGTTGGAGGCCCTAGCACAACACTCCTCTCGCTCATTTTCCTCCACCACCTGCTCATCCACAACCATCGCCTCCTGCTCCACCAAGGCAACCCCAAATTCCTGCCCCACCACAACCCCATCCGCATCCATCTCAAATATACACCTCCACTCAACTACCCATACCACCATTCCCAAAACCATACAATGGAGTAGCTCAATCCAATTGCAATGCTGAGGCACAACATGTCCAAATGACTCCTCTTGAGCTCAATGATCTTCACCATAGCTCAGGAAGAGTATTGCAAAAAAGAGATTATCTTGAAAGCATTGAAGGACCACATTTAGCAAAAGAAGACATCAAAGAACCATGGGCTGCACTTGATGAAGAGAAGACATCAAAATCAGAGATTGAGAGAGTTCCCTCATGGTTACCATCAAATCCTCCATGTATTCAAGAGAAAAATCAGCAAAAAGAGGAAGATGAGAAATTCATGATAGAAGAAGATATGAAGAATGATCCAGATCAGAAAAAGGACCAAGGATATAAGAGCTATATTGAGATATGGTTTCAGACAGTCACTAGGTTGCAGTAGTACTCTCTTCCTCAACTATGTTTGATCCCTTCAAAGTCAAATCAATTGTTCTTTGAAATCCGAGTAGCTGTCAAAGCATGCATTTCGAGCCTCCACATCAGTTTGTCTCTAATCTCGATGTGCACATGGCTTCATTGGAAGTATTATTATACTTGAGAAAGATTTTGTTTTTCAAGTAGGGTAGGGTAGAAAAAAAGGAAAAAGAAAAAAAAATGAAAAAAAAAGAAAAAAAAATGAAAAAAATGGAAATAAGAGGAAAAATCTAAGGTGAAAACCTCCTCGGAGGCGCCTTAGATTGGCTCATTGATTGAAAATCTCCATGAGGCAGTCAATGGGTTGGAAAAAAAAAGAGAAAAGAAAAAAAAAAATAAGATCCTTGGGTGAAAACCTCCCTTGGAGGCGCCTAGGGCAGGCAATTAGGGTGAAAACCTCCATGAGGCGCCCTAGTTGTTTTCAAAAAAAAAGAGAAAAAAGAAGAGAAAAGAGAAAAAATAAATCTAATTTCCATTGAATAATTGTAGGTTGCAAGAAGGACATTGCAGGTCAAGAGGATCGTTGAAAACAAAGGCAGAAGAAGGTCTGGGCTTTCTATAGGAAGCTACAGGCATTTCTACAGGAAGTTCTGTATTTCTACAGGAAACTTCTTGTAGAACCTTTGGACGAACCAAATTCAATTTCAAAAGGGAATCTGATGGTAGGAATCTATTGGTTAGGCCTGAAAGCACCTCTGTGTCCATCCCTCGCCTTTCTCCATCATTTTTCCACCTCATTGTGCTTCTAGAGGAAGTTCCTGTAGAAATTGTAGGAAGCTGGAAATGGATTTCAAAAAGGCAGTTTGGTGAACATGGTAGCTTCCTCAAGGGTTCAGAAGTCCTCCTGCAATCTTCAAACTCCTCCTACATCATCTCCATACCTGCTTCACAACCCAAGTTCACTTTTCTTTCCATGCCACAAAACTGCAAAATGCCTCGAAGCAAAAATACCTAGAACAGAATTTGTTTTTGCCCTAACTTGAAAACCATGCATCCATTTGAAAACCCGTTTTATGGGGAATTGTACAAGGGTGATGGTAACATGCCTGAGCAGTTTCAACCAATTCCAGTGCACGGTTTTCGAGAAATTAGCCTCCATCTCCTTCAGCCATTTTTGCATTTCCTCCATATCTATGCATCTGTTTCAAAACATGTTTCATGGGGAGATGTATATGGGTGATAGTAGCCTACCCAAGCAATTTCATCCGATTCCGATGCACGGTTTCCGAGAAATTGATCTCTGAAATCTTCAGCCATTTTCCATTTTTCTCGAAATCTGTGCATCCATTGATCACGATTTTGTTATGGGAGGTGCATCATGATTATAGGAACACGCTCAGCAAGTTTTAGATTGATTCGGTTTACCGTTTGGAAGCAATGGTGAAAACAAGTTCTGGTCCAGTGAAAATTCAGCAGCAACAGCTTGAAGGTGTAGATCTGAGCGTGGAAATGAACTTCTGCAGCATGCATCTGGCCAGAGGACACCTGCACAAGGAAAACAACCAAAAATCATCAGCCAAGCCCTCATGCAACCAAAGAAACCAGTGCATGCAGCAATGACTAGCCACAGCACCTCACAGCAGCCATTTGACTTCAGGTACGTGACTGAAACTCATTCTTCTATTGCACAAATCTAATTTAAAAACTGCATGAATGAATGGAATGGTGGAATTAAGCCACGAATATAGTAAGGTTAAGCCGATTGCCTTCTCTAGCACTCAGCTGGAAGTCACGCAGTACACATGGACAGCTGACTTACGTGAAAATTAAAGCAACCAGGAGCGTTGGTCGTTTAAACCTCAATTCAATTCACGACAGTGATTACAGGGGGAAAACACACAGTTCAAGAATAACACTTCCAGTTGCATGTGGCCACATACACTTGGCCACTTCACTCTCTCACGTAAATCACGCTGAAATTAAATGATGCTCGGCTGAAATTCTCACCACCCTCTGTTCAACTGCGGTCACAACTGGAGCACACGTCCACCACGTCCAGATCAGTTAACCAGTGGTCCTCCGCAAGATTCCTGCCTGGTTTCTTGAGATTTCTGCCGTTTCTTAAAAAACATCCCCACAGGGGCACTCTACAGGCGTTTCTACAAGAATTTTCTACAGGAAACACAGAAAACAGCCTTCCAGAGCAGAAAAGCCTGGATTTTTCTTCGACAAATTGGAGTTTCGAAGAGAGGTAGGCTCGAACATGCCTCTTCCATGCATGATACATTCGAAAGGTGGTGAACTAAACTGTTTTGAATAAGAAAATATGAAACAAGTCTGCTTGTGAATCCAGAATAGTAGTTTTCCTATGTGTTACATGGAATGTTTCAATTGGTTCTGCGTCAAATTCTCTTCCACAGTTCCTATTAAGAAATTCCTCTGCTAGAAGCGATAAACCACTGTGAGGGTTAACTTGTGCATGAAGAATGTGAATTTTATGTGATTGTATGCATGCTGAAGATGAAAATTAAGCTCTGCACTCTGTTTGTGGGAGCCTAATTCCCTTTTGACAGTCGGGTTTGGGCAGAAAAAGCATTATAACCAGGGAATTGGTGCAAAGTTGAAATACAAACACCTGAGAATTCCTGTCCTGAGGATCAAAAGAGGAAGACATAAAACAACAGTCCCTTTCTGCTCGGAGCATTGAAACAGGGCACTCTCACCAAACCAGACCAACCAGCTTACATCCTTTTTGGAGCAAGGTCAGCCTTCAGATCATGAAATACATTACCTGTGAGGGGCGGTTCAGTATTGTCTACAGCTATCATTTCCAGTTGCTGAGTGAATTCAGACATAGGATGGATTTACCTCCAAAACAGAATTTAAACATCCCCTATTTTCTTTTGCAATCATTAATTGAGTATGGCACAAAATTGAAGAAAGGAAACACGTGGAGGCAAGAGAGAAAGGCAGTGGTAAGAAGACCCAGGATAGGCCATCACAGGACAAGCCACAGAAGAAGCAAGAGGAAAATCCAGAAAGAAAAGAAGGAAGAAACGGAGAGGGAAAAAAGAAACAATAGTTTAATCCTTGGAAACTATTGTAGGTTGCAGGAACACAATGCGGAAAGGGGGCCTCCCAACACAAGTAGAAGGGTCCCTACCAAGTTCCCATGCATCCTCACATCCATCCCCTCCATGAACACTCATTTTTTTCAGGATCCAGACACAATTTAGTCATGGTTCAACCTTCTACAGGAAGCTACAGAACTTTCTATAGGAAGTTCTGTATTTTTACCAAAAACATCCTGTAGAGCCTTTTGGGCAGGTCAGAATCGATTATGAAGAGGGATTTGAAGCTTGAAGTCTATTGAGGAGGCATGCAACCACTCTTTTCTTCCATCCTCCACAGGTTTCATCTCCTTTCACCACCATTGCCACCATCTGATTGAATATACTTGCAAAATCATACCAAAGCTGGGAGTAAAATAAAAACACAAATGCCAAGGGAGAAACGATTGCAAATCAGGGCAGAGAGGACTAAAAAAAAAATTACAAACAAGTAGGGACACACCCAAGGCAACCACAACACAGGTCAAGGAGAAGGCACCCCCAGCCAAGCAAGCCAAATCAGAGAAAACTGGTTCTACAGGAAGCTAGCAGACTGTTTCTACAGGAAGACAGAGAACTGTTTCTATAGGAAGACAGAAAACAGCCACTACAGGACTTTCTACAGGAAGTCTGGGGAAAGGGCAGCAGAAGGAGAAATCGATCGAAATCCTAGCTAGGGAGGCAGCAGCTTTGCTGGCCGCCCTAAGTACCTCTTCCAAGCTGAAGAAAAAGTGAAAGAGGGAGCTTCCACTATATTTTAAGGCAAGAAAGAGCATGCAGATAAGAACTGGCAGACCCAAACCACAGTCAAAGGAGAAAATTGTCATTAAGGACACAAAAGCTAAATAAAAGGAGGAGCCTACTTCAAAGAGATCCATCATCTATGAATGAGGAAGCCAAAAGCCTTCACCTAGAAAGAGCAAATTAAGATGATGGACTCATAGACAATTCTACAGGAAGCTGAGACAGTTCTACAAGAAGCTGAGAATTCTCTACAGGAAACTCGAGCTAAGCTAAGAGAGACCAAGAAATTGGAGGAAAAAGGTGGCCAAACAATCACAGGAAGAAGGAAAGACAAGATGAACAGCAGAGAGAGGACAAAGCCGTAGGCTAATGTTGAGGCATTAACAAAAGTGCTACAAGAAAAGGAGCACATGCAGTGGGAAGAAGCAGAGAGAAAAGCATGGTTTCATGACAGAGAAGAGGACATCACTTCAGAAGCTTGGCATGATAGGGAGGCCACCAAGGCCATCAAAGATGAGGAGATAGATTGGTTGCTCAAAGGATGAGCAACACTTTCAGTAGGGGGTGATGATGAGTCCCAAAAATGGATAATTATATGGGCTCATTAAACCCACTAATTCGACTTAATCCACCATTCTCATTAGTTTATTGCATGTTTTTTATTATATTTATGCTAATAGAGTGAATTGGGTTAGTCATTATGCCAACAAGTCTAATGTGTGCTTTGTGTAGCCCTTTTGGTCAATTTGGAGACAAAATTGAAGGTTTTAATGAGCACTTGGCAGCCAAATTCGTGGGAGAACAAGGGAGAGGATTTGTAGGAAGGTGTCCCCTTCATTTATGGGCCCTTACCTCGAATTCTCCACCATCAACTCGGAGTTCAAGGGCCACTAAATCAATTAGCACAAGGGCAGCCAAGCAAGTCAAGTAGGACTGTTGTTAACTACAAGTTTTTGGCAGCCGAGTCCCTAAAGTTTAGGAGGACTGTTGGGGTCCTCAATTTGTATAAATAAGAGGGCTTAGGGCCTCATTTTGGTTAGCCATTTGATAGCCAGTAGATAGCTAGCAGTTAGCCATTTTCGTTAGCCAATAGTTAGTCATTTTGTATTCATTTTCTAGTCATTTTGTAGTTCGATTTTTAGGCAGTAAATTAGCTTTGCTTTCAGCACATTTTCAAGTTCTCCTTCTGGACAGTTTTTGGAATGTAACATTTCTTTTGATCAATAAAGATGAATCCAGCTTTGCACCAGCTCTAAATCTCTCTTAGGAGGTTGTAGCTCTTGGGGTTGGGCCCATCTCAAGCGCCTAGTACCTCCTTTGTTTACTTTCATGTGTCTTTGCTGCATTCTTAGAATAAAATCTGATATTTAGATTTAAATCTTGTTTTGTTGTTTAGGTTGTTTTTGATGAGTAAAATAGCTTTTCATGCTCAGATTTAGTTGATAGGTTGTTAACAGAAAAATCTTCAAGAAAAGGGCCATCAAACATCTGTGGTTTCACCTCTCCCTCAGTGGGATCAAGAGCTGTGACTAGGATGACTTTGCTGCCCATAAAAACACTGATTTTGCTTTGCCATGCAACCGCTAGTGTTTGATTTTCATGTGTAGAATTTGGTTACAAGTTCAGACTTTCATTTTATCAGTTGCATGAGTTAAGATACATGGTTTCATTGTAGGTCACACTTCTGTTCATTCTCTTTACTAGCAGCTAGCATATTAGGTCAACGTAACTAGGTCTTTAAATTTACAATTCTTTGTTGGTTCAGATTGGAAAAATGAATTGCAGAGCACCTGTACCACTCCTTCATCTGCTTATTCTCCATCAGCGCCATCCACTCCACCCTCTACTTAGAATCCTTACCTCACGTTTGCCACATTTGCTCACATAACCCTAGTTTTTGTGCAATTATTGCCTTAGCCTTCTTCAAGCCAAGTCAACCTTCTACACCTCTCACCACTCCATCCACAGTCCTTAAGCCTTCTTTAGACCCCTATCCTACCTCCAGATCCATCCATTCACCTTCCCTCACTCATCCACCTCCTAAAAACCGACTTCCAAGTTTCCTGTAGAAATTCTGGAGTTTCCTGTAGAAATCCTGAAGTTTCCTGTAGAACCCCTGCACACTTCCTGTAGAAGCTCACAAGTGAGGTTTCCTAATAGCCAAACCTTGTGAGACTCTGGGGGAAGAGTTTTAGGGACTCCTTAGACCCCCTATGAACCTTTCCAACCTCTTCCAAGCATTTCCTCTCACCGATCCACCTCTGCACAGTCAAAAATAGTGAAAGCACATGCATGATAATTCTAACAACTCATTCAAAAATACAAAAACATGGTTCTTTCATATTCTGTTGTAGTCATAGCTTAGATACATGCATTTCATCTTCTTAGAAGTCAATGGCATCTCATTCAGTAGCTTGCATCTTCCTTCTTGCATCAGTAGGACTAGCTGGTAGACTTAGGGTTTGCTAGGGTTTGCATTTCCTTTTCGCTTTTCACTTCTTGCTGCAAGTATATTAGCCTCCTTTGAGTTAGCTTTCATCCATCAGTTAAAAATATTCTTCTAAGAGCTCATAGAAGTTGGCTTAAGCCCCTAGTGGACTTGTGCCAGCTGACCAAGTGATAGCTGCGGCAAGAGCTAGTACTTGTGCATACAGCACCGTCGCTTCCAAGTTTGTTACGAACTACCGGGTTGATAAAATTAAAGAAGGGAGTCCCAGGAGTTGCAGCATTATTGCTACAATACTGGGGCCCACCACTCATCCAGTAGCAAATCCGACTAACAAAATGGATAAACCTGCATACAACATGGAAGAGGCAACATATTTTCCAACATACTCCATTCTTCCCATAAATGATGTCCATTTAAGTTCTGGGAAAGTACTGCACAAAAATTCTCCTCCAATCATAGAAGAACCAGCTGAACAAGGAGAACAACCTGAAACATCACATTCAAAAATCAAAGTCAGAAAGGAAAAACTGTAATAACTCAAACACCACCCTATCTAGAGAGGTTAGTAGAGCGGAAAACTCAAATGTCTCTTCCTAAATTTGATATTTTGGATGAATTAAAAAATGCTTATGTCAAATTCCTTTATTACATGAAATCAAATAAATTCCAATTTCTGCTAAAACAGTGAAGGAATTATGCATCAAGAAAACCGATAAAAAAAAAAAGGATCCTACTACAATCCAATACATTGGAAAACTAGCTTGCCTCATGTCTACAAAGATAGCAATTGAAAAATATATTGACCCTGGTGTTGGCCCTTGATTTTGGTCTTATTTTTGCTAAAGGAAACTTACTTAATCCATCTATTTTCCATCCATTTTCCACTTTATCCATCCCATTTTGATGTATTTCATGTCTACTCAGGTATTTAATTTTAATTTTTCAAATGCTAAAGTTTTTATGAAAATTTGGTTTCAAGTGCAAATATTGACAGATTCAGAAATTCCCATAATAGCTATATGGATGACCTGTTTGCAAGACATTTGGGCATGAATTTGATGCATGGATGGATAGCTTGGGAACTAAGACTAAGCCAACTCTACTTGGTTCGAACAGAACAAGCTTTATTAGGCCCATTTAGTACTGGTCAACCATGACTAGTCACTCAAAAAATCCATAGAAATAGAGCAGTTTTGAGATTTTATGGGATTGACCATATTTTTTGGGATGGGATTGATGAATTCGACTTAGATAGGTGAATATGAGTAGATATGTTTGTTAGAAGGATTATAGATCAATTTGTTTCACAAGACTTCTATCTAAAGCCAAGACTTTGATGGCTTATGTATTGACTTTTGTATAACTTCATGGTAAGACATTTTGGATTGGAGAGCTAATTTGAAGAACTTGTTCTACTACTATTTTGTTGTTCAATAATGTGGATGTGTGACTGAGTTTAAGCTTCTGATATCAATCTCCAAGTGTGCAAAGAAAGGGTGGAGGGCCCCCATTCCAAGCTAAGTACACTTCCTTGTTTAAACTAGTTTAATTTTCAATAATCTGGTTATTGTAGAACTTGTTTACATGCTTTGTTTCAGACTGGTTTATGGTTAATGTGTGATGATTTATTTCATTAAATCTTAGTTTATTCATCACTTTAGTAAGTTGTAAAAACGAAGTGTTCAAGTTGAGCACTCCTTCTGTTAATTTGGTGAATTGTAACTAGTTTTACTTGATTACATGCAAGCAGTTTTCTTATGTATTTTTGGTTTTTAATTGATGGCATTATGGTGAATGAATTATGATGGAACATACCAAATGTCTTTTAAGTTAGGAGCCTCCCTTCATTAATGATTTGTCCATATTAAGCTATTAGTTTCTGATTTCTGTTCATCAAGTAATAATTAAGGAAGAATTGGACCTCTTAAGTTAAGAGCCATTTCAGCTTTCCCTCTTTACAAAGTGAATTGGAATTGTTAATAATAGGTTATATTTGTAATATGCACTTCTTTAGTTTTCTAAAAACTTATCTTTCAAGTATGATTACATATGATATTCATATATAGTGGACTTGCCTTTAAGTATTACCAACCTAGATTGATAAGGAATATTTGTGTTAATTTGTGTGAATAAATTAGCTCAACATTTTGGCGTTGTTTCCGAGGAGGCAAATATCGGCATAGTCAATATGAAGATAAGCAAACAAACTTTAAAAAAATTCATAAAACAAAAATTAAAAAAAAATAGTTACATTCCTTTTAGTTATTTTTCTTTATGCCTAGATATAGAGATCCTCAAGGTAGATTTATTAAAAACCACCCACAAATAGAAGTAGGACCATCAAAGCCAACAACACCAGTTGCAGGTAATCCAACAATTGAGGAATTGGAAGAAAAACAATGAACTGGACAAAGGTTAAGTTTAATTGAGAGGCAAACTTTGTTAGCCTAGGAAGTAAAAAGAAAACAGTTATCAACTTCAGGAAAACAAAAGGAAACTGCTAAAGAAAAACAACCTATCTTTGACTTTGTAAGTCAACCTATCTTTGAATGATCTAAACCTCAAATTAACATTGAAACAACTAAAGCTATGGCAGAAGAGGGACATGGATTTGCTATTCTTACTCCTGAACAACGACTTGAATATGAAAGACAACGAATAGAATGGAGAAGACAAAGGGAGGAAGAGGAAAAACGAGAAAATGATAGAAAAATAGAAGAGGATAGGAAAAGACAAGAAGATGGAGGTGATCAGGAAGCTACCTTTGGCTTTCCAATAGTAGATACAAGTGCAATATTAGGAGAAGAGGTGAAAATGAAAAATATTCCACCTTTTGTATTGCCAAATTTTTATGGAATGTCAATAGAAGATCCTGATTCTTTCATGTTTTAATTTGATATCCTATGTAGAACATATGGATACACTGATGACACACACAAAATTTGTCTCTTTCCTACTACATTAAAAGCAGCAGCTTTAAAATGTTTCATGGGTTTGGGAGAACAAACAATAGCTTCTTTGGATTATATGAGATCAGTTTTCCTTAAAAAATATCAAGCCTATTGTATGCCTAGGGACATAAAGAAAGATGTTTTTAGAATGACACAACAAGAAGAAGAAAGTTTAGAAGAATACTTAGAAAGATTTTCATATAATCTACAAAAATCTAAACAACACTCTCTAAATCAGGAAACCATTCGAACAATCTTTCTCAAAGGTGTAAGAGATGAATATCTTGACATTCTGAATGTGATGAGAAAGGGAGATATTTCAAACTTGCCATTTGATGAAATTGTTGAAATATGTCAAAAATATTCTAGAGGTAGATCAAAATATGGAAAGAGAAATCGGAGTTCAAAGGCAGCAAAATCAGCAGCAGGAGGAGTTACAAGAGAAGACTTAAGGAGCTTATTAGAAAACTTCAAAACTGACCTCCTAAGTACATTAGGAACTCAGGTAGATGTTCTAAAAGAAAATAAGAAGAAAGAAGAATAAGAACAAGCTTTATCAATATTTTGTTCCAAATGTAGAAAGAAACATCCATTAAGAGAATGTCCTTTGGATAGTGTTCAAGTATGTGGTCTTTGTACAGAAAACCATTCAACAGAAAATTGTCTAAGGTTGAAGGAATTGCAAATGAATCCAATGGAAGAAATGCAAGGAATAGAAGGTTTCTATTATGTGGCACCATGAAGACCTTGGCAACCAAGGCTGCCTCAACAAAATCTGCAACAATTCCCTCAACAAAACTATCCATATCTGCCTCAAAATTCTTGGAATACTCCAATGCCATGGCAAGCTTAGCCTCCACAACAATATCCAAACCAACCTGCACAAGGATGGAGAGGATATGGTTATGGAAACCAACCACATCAACAATACCAACAACAATATCAACAACCATTTCCATATCAACAATATCCGCAATCCATGCCATTTCCGCAACAAAATTCTGCATATCCGCAATTCATGCCATTTCCTCAACAGAATCCTCCACCATTATTAACACAACCACAACAGCTACAGCTACCTTCGAACCAGCCCAGACCAACTCAATTACCAGCCCAACTAGTGGCAAATCCGAACAATAAGATGGATAAACCTGCACACATTGTAGAAGAAGCAACATATTTTCCAACATATTCTATTCTTCCCGTAAATGATGTCCATTTAAGGTCTAGAAAGGTGCTTACAAAGGATTCTCCTCCAATCATAGAAGAGCCAATTGAGCAAGGAGAACCACCTAAAACATCACAATCTAAAACACAAATTCAGAAAGGAAAAACTATTATAACACAAACACCACCCTATCCTGAGAGGTTAGTAGAGAAACAAAAAGAAATGAACCTTCCTAAATTTGATATTTTGGATGAACTGAAAAATGCTTATGTAAAAATTCCTTTACTAAAGGCAATTAAAGAGATACCAATATATGCTAAAATAATAAAGGAATTATGCATTAAGAAAACTGGTAAAAAGAAGAAGGATCCTACTACAATCCAAGTCATTAGCAAATTAGCAAGCCTCATCTCAACACAAACAATGGTAGAGAAATATATTGATCCTGGTATCCCTATGGTTACTATTTCAATAAATAATTTCTCAGTTCCAAATACATTAATATATTTGGGAGCAACTATAAATGTAATGACTATGGAGACAATGAAAAATCTGCATTTAAACAACATTAGATCAACTTCTACAATTCTAGAATTAGCAGACAGATCTAAAGTTGTCCCAGAGGAATACTAGAAGATATCATAGTCTCTTTGGATTCATGGGAGTATCTTGTTGACTTCCTTATCATGAAACCAAAAACAAATTTGGGAGGACATCCTCTAATCTTAGGCAGACCATGGCTAGCCATGACTGATGCCTTTATAGGATGCAAATCTGGAAGTATAATCATTTCACATGGAGATGAATGGAAACACATTACACTTTATTCACCTACACAATCATCTTCTTTAGAATCAATACATGAAACTCAAGAACAATAGCAAACTAAATCATTTTTAAGTATAAATCAAGTCTTTGACCTTAGAGAAGAAGAAGAGAATGAATATTTAATGGATCTTTTCATCTCATAACCAAATATTTCAAAGCATCTTAGAGAGATTCAATATGAAGCTGCAAGTAATCTCTTGAACCAACGTTTTTCAGGAAACTTGTATAGTTCAATCCTTGCGAATCTCTTTTACAAACATTTTTCTTGTAAACACAATTACCAATTCAACAACAAAAACCATTGAGATATATCCTGGAAAACATTTGAACATTGGAAACCATTTGCAATCATCACAAGAATAAGAGGTAATTGCATTATTACAGAAATATTCAAAATATTTTTCCTGGGATTATACTGACATGCAAGGAATCCATCCCAATACATGTATCCACCACATCTATACAGATGATCAGATCAAAGTAGTAAGGCAACCTCAAAGATGAATGAATCCCATGATGAAAGAAATAGTGAAAGAAGCACTGCATAAATTGCTTAAAGTTGGGTTCATCTATCCTATTTTAGATAGTCATTGGATTTCTCCATTGGTAATAGTACCAAAGAAAATGGGAAGTGGAGGGTATGTGTAGATTATTGATAATTAAACAAAGCAACATTAAAAGATCATTTTCTGCTACCATTCATTGACCAGGTTCTAGATTCATTAGCTGGAAAGATATTTTTCTCCTTCCTGGATGGGTTTAGTGGGTACAATGAGATTAGAATAGCAATAGAAGACCAAGACAAAACAACATTCACTTGCCCATGGGGAACCTATGCATATAATGTCTTTCCATTTGGGTTATGCAATGCACCTGCAACTTTCCAAAGAGAAGTGCTTGCAATATTTGCTGATCTAATCCATGAATGTGTAGAATTTTATATGGATGACTTCACGGTCTATGGAAACACATATGACGATTGCCTCAACAATCTTGAGAAATTTTTGAAGCGATGCATAGAAACAAATTTGTCATTGAGTAACGAAAAATGCTATATGATCTTGACAGAAGGCATAGTTTTGGGACACCATATTTTTGCTTCAGGAATTAAGGTGGATCCAAAAAAAATACAAGTCCTTGTGAATTTAATGCCACCTACAACACAAAAAGAGGTAAGGAGTTCCCTGGGTTATACAGGCTATTATAGACGATTCATAGAAAACTTTAGTAAAATAGCCCAACCTCTATTCAAGTTATTAGCAAGAGATGTTGAATTTCAATGGACAAATCACTGTCAAAATGAATTTCAAATATTGAAAGAAAAACTATCAATTGCACCCATTCTTCATGGACCAAACTAGTCTCTGCCATTTCATATTTCAACTGATGCATCTGATACTACGATAGGTGCATCACTTGGGCAGAAAGAGAACCTGTTCAATTATGCAATATACTTCATAAGCAAGAACTTAACACCTGTAGAATTGAACTATACAGTCATAGAAAAAGAAATGTTAGTTGTAGTACATGCAGTAAATAAATTCAAGCATTACATAACAGTATACCAAGTATTTATTTATACAGATCATTTAGCAATAAAATATTTGATGAATAAATCTATCATCAATGGAAGAATAGCAAGATCGTTACTGTTAATGCAAGAATTTAACATCACAATCCAAGATCGACCAAGTAGATAAAATCAAGTGGCTGACTTTCATACACGAATACATTCACCCAACGATCCAAATCCAGTTGCTGACAACTTTTTGGATGAACATTTGTTTGCAATAGCAGTAAAAAAACCATGGTTTGCAGACATAGCAAACTATCTATCTTCTGGGAAATTTCCAACACAATTCTCAAAGAAACAAAAATGAAAAATTTATTAAAGAAAGTTCTAGATATAGTTGTGTAAATGGCGATTTGTTTTATACTGGTTCAGATTTAATAATAATAAAATGTGTAAGAGAGGATGAGATATTAGAAATCTTGAAAGCATGTCATGATAAACCATGTGGTGGTCATTTTGCAGACGAATGAACAGCTTAAAAGGCGCTGCAATTAGGCTACTACTGGCCAACAATCTTTAAAGACTCCAAGGCATATGTCAAGCGGTGTGAAAGCTGTCAAAGAACAGGGAGACCAATAGTATCAGATGAGATGCCACTCAAACCACAAGTTCTAATAGAACCATTCGAGCAATGGGCTCTAGATTTTGTGGGACCAATAAATCCACCATCAAATGGCAAGAGGTACATCTTGGTATGTACAGATTACGTCACTAAATGGGTGGAGGCAAAGGCGGTCACCAAAGCAATAGAAAATACAGTGGTCACCTTCCTCTTTGAAGAAATATTTGTAAGATATGGAGTGCCAAGACAGATTGTAATCGATCAAGGAACACAGTTTACTTCAAAGCTTGTACGAGATCTTACAGAAAAATATAAGATAAAGCATAGGAATTCCACACCATATCATCCTCAGGAAAATGGACAGGTGGAAGCAACAAACAAAGTCCTACAGAACATAATGACCAAAACAGTACAAATGAACAGAAAAGACTGGTCAGAAAAACTAAGGGATGCACTATGGGCATACAGAATCACATGGAAAAACACAACTGGATTTAGTCCATACCAGTTAGTGTATGGAAAAGAGGTCTTACTGCCCATAGAATTTCAGATACACACATACAACTTGGAAGCTAAACTAGGACTAGAACTATCTTGAGCATAGCAACAGCAGATAATGGAATTAAATCAACTAGATGAACATCGCCAGTAGGCAATAGAACATTCAACATTGATACAATAGCAACAAATGAAGTGGCATGACAAATTCATCAAGAACAAGACATTCAACAAAGGAGACTAGGCACTACTGTTTGACTCCAAATTCAAAGTTTTCAAGGCCAAATTCACAACACACTGGTTAGGGCCATATGAGATAGAAGAAATCTTTGATAATGGAGCTGTTCAAATCAAGACAATTGACCAGGAACCTACATCATTTTTGGTAAATGGACATAGGCTCAAAGTTTACAACAAAATGGCACACCATACAAAACCATCTTCCAGTGCTACAGAAGAATAAAGAGTAGTCTACTACTAATATATATATATAAAATAAGACATAAAAAAACAAAATTGTTTGCTAGTGAAAACCAGGAAACTAGCGCCAAGCAAACACGAATTCATAGAGGAAAACCAACATGTTTTAGACTGTATGAATTCACATTCTTGTTCTATTTTTATCACAACTTTGCTTTGTATGGTATCTTCCACATAAGCATGACTTGAGAACAAGTCAAATATCAAGCAAGCGGGAAAGTTGCACGAGAAATTTAGTTGTGCAACTGAATTAATGACGGAACTTGTATTGTTCATAGTTGGGACCTGAACAACAATAGCAGAGGGACCTAAAATATTAGCAAAAACATGTACATATTACATAAACATGTGCCTGAGAGTTGGGACCTGAACAACAATAGCAAAGGGACCTGAAATATTAGCAGAAACATGTACATATTACATAAACATGTGCATGACAGTTGGGACCTGCGTCATGAAATCATTGCAGAGGGACCTAAACAACAACTAGCAATTCAAGAACCAGACCTAATGAAGCATGAAGAACAGGAAGCAAAAATAAATTCTACCTTTCAATCTATCTAAGACATTTGATCAAACGATTTCATCCAGCTTGTAAAGAACAATAGACATCATCCAATATTATCAGGGAAGTACAAGTATAGTCATTTTGCTCTTGTGAATTCAAATTTTTTTAAAGAAATTTTTAGTCTTTGTTAAATTGAGATTAGTACCTGAAGTATATATTTTCCATTATATCCTAAGTATCATATCCTATAGCCCTTAACTATAACCTTGTACATCTTATATTCATTCCATATTCATGACCTTAAGCCTATACACCTAAGTATTTTTCCTTAAAAGAAAAAAGGGATCAAAAGAGTGCAACATGATGGTACCTGCACAAACAATCCAAACATTAGACATGGAAATAAGTTTAAACATGACCTAGGTGGTCATTTTAAAATTATGAGAAATATTTCAATAGGAAATATATGTGCAAAGGAAATAAGAAAGGCAATACAATATAGGAAATATATGCGCAAAGGAAATAAGAAAGGAAATACAACTAAACATAAT
This sequence comes from Pinus taeda, assembly GCA_000404065.3. Lineage (NCBI taxonomy): Eukaryota > Viridiplantae > Streptophyta > Pinopsida > Pinales > Pinaceae > Pinus > Pinus taeda. The sequence continues at coordinate 40,549 of APFE030594697.1, read as the reverse complement.
CTTTTTGCATCATGAAAGTGGCAAATGAGCCATATGATGTTAGGCGGCTTGCATGATTTCATAATGTGGCACATAACAAACTATGCAATGATATTAGGCCAAGGGATATAATTCAAACGAGCTTGCAAACCATTTCACAGTACATGGTTCATATTGTAATGAGATTGAAGTCATGGAACAAAGTTATGATGCATGCAAACCATTCTAAACTTGCATGGCTCGTGCATTCAAACAATTCCGCGGATGATGTGCTGGCAAGGCCGTAAACTGTATGGAAGGACAACCACGACCCGCATACAGGTAAGCTCACATTCAAATCATGCAAACAGTCAGGGCATCACAATGAAACAGTCAGGCGACTAGTCAAACAGGACCAACACGACGTGCTTAGGTGCAAGCATTGGCCAATAGTATGTGCTTACGACTTACTCAGCCAGAGCACGGTAGAAAATATTGAAACAGTCATGAAAAATTCAAACTAAAACCTCTGTGCACTCCAGAACCATTATGTTGATTTTCTAACAACATTTTAATGCCATCATCGCCCTTAAAGAGCTCAGGAGAATAGTGGTGGAAGCACTGCAAATTTTGACAGACGAAGAGAGGGAAAAACATAAGTGAGTCTGCGGAGAGATAAGTAGGAAAACTAATGGAGATAGCACAGGTCAGTCGCCAAAATCTCAGGAAATTTCAGGTAAGAACGAGATTTGATTTGCCTCCATAAGATTACAAAAATGAAGTCAGGATTACAATCACCGAATTTTTTCCAGAACTGTCTATCATTTAGATGTTTATATGCCTATTTTTGCCACCAGTCAGCATGCTAAAGCATTGAAACGAAGCTTCAGGAGATATGGGTAATGAAGAGTGCCATTAAACAATCCACGAGTCTAGCAACTAGCCAGGGAAACACTACAAACTCACCATGATTCTATAAACCAACAGTGAGTTAATGGAACGAGAATAAACGGCCATGCATTTACAAAAAGATCTGTTCATAAGTGTAATCGCATGAACTTGGGTTTTAAATGAAGCAAGTAATTTATGCAAAACAAGCAATTGATTACGCCTATGTAGATAATAAGGCAGTTCGGCCACATCTTGCATGCAAAATGCATAGATAAAACAGAGTTTTTGGACTGTTTTGCATGTTTTTGTAAAGCAGGGGTTGTATATTTCTAGAACAGAGGAGTTTTTAAGTGTTGTTAAGGGATTGTATTGCGTGTTGTTGTAAAACAAGAGTTGTATAGTGTAGGAACAAAGGAATATTGGAGTTGAATTGCCTATTTTCTTTGTAGAACACGAGTTGTATATTACAGAGGAATTTGTTTAGAACTATTACAACTAGGGCAGAGTTGAAAACTATTTTTCTTTTCCTTTCATACAACGCTGAAGATTAGGCTTGTGTGAAGAATTATAAAAAAATTTCCTTAAGAATACATTAAGAAATACAAAATTATGACATGATTATTTTGTTTTCTTATGTATTTCTTTTCCAAAACAGCGTATAGTGTTTTTACAGAGATATATAAGGTAGGATGTTTGAATGTTTGGATACAACAGGGGATTAAAAGAGAAATTGTGTCGCTGAAAAAAGAAAAAAACAGAGGCACAAGTAGATTGAATTAAGTTTGTTGCATAAGACAGGTAAGCTTCTCTGGCTTCAAAATTTCATTTTACAAAATAGTATTTGTAGATTATCATTGTAAAATATGAAGTTAATGACAGCAGAGGCATACATTCAATGGTTTTCAGACACAATGTCAACAAGGATAGAGCTGAAGTTTCAAATAGAAAACTGGAAAAAAGAGACCATAGAGAAGCTATACCAAGCGGGACTGATAGGATTCTTGCAGAGATTTAGTGGCCACAATGAGGAGGTAAAAAGGGAGTTCATAAACAATTATAGCCAAGAGAAAACAAGGGTAGGAAATGTTATCATTCCTGTGACTCAGGAATTCCTTTCACAAGCTCTAGACCTCCCTATGATAGGAGAGAAGTATCATAAAGGCTTGCATTTCAAGGAGAAAGCATGGACTTTCTTCCTTGAAAAGAACAGAAAATGAACCTTTGATAGAACCAAATGTATACTAAGGGAATGGTTCAATAAACCATGGGCCGAGTTGGTTCTAGTTATCCAAAAGTTTCTTACATGTGATAGGGGATATAGTGTTGTCCATCTATAACACATCCGACTCCTACAGCACATTAAGGGAGAAGATAAGATTAATCTGCCATACTTTCTCTTTAGAAGCATCTTGAAGATGATAGAGACAGTAAAATATGAACACAAGCCCAAAGAAGCACAAATTTATCACCAGGGGTTGATAAAAATCCTGGTTGAATATCAAGTAAGATCACAAGGGATAATTTGGAGGGAGTTCATGAGTAAAAACCAGTTCAATGAACAAATCAATGAGGGATAGAACAAAGTAGAGCAGGAAGCCAGGGGAATGATGATCTCACCGTTCTATCCCAGGACTAAAGCCAAAAAGCAAAATAATACAGCCATGCAAGAAAATGAAGTGTCCACCATGTCCATTCCTAGGAGATTTAGGAATAAAAGTCCAACTAAAATAAATAGCAAAGAAAAAGAAGTTTAGTTAGTAGACACATGTTCAATGGGAAAATAGGTAGAGGATGATATTGAACAAGAATCATTGGAGAGAGATTCTTATTATGATGATGCAGTAGCAGCATCATTAATCAAAACTACACAAGAGCTTAAAAAAGAAATAAACTTGGGCAAAATCAGGGAGTTAATAGACCAACTAGAAATCAGTAAAATCTTGGAAAAACATTTGAAAGAAGAAAACCAAGCAAGCAAAAAGAATAATGCTAGATTGGTCAAATAAAATGAAAGATTAAATGAAGAAATAGGAAGATGGAAAAGAAAGACTGATCTGTTCTCCAAGCAGGCATTCAAATGGCAAAAAGAGAAGAACATGTGGAAGGCTAAGTATGAGAACAAAAAGTTAAGGCCACTTTGTACAGAGAAGGACATGATTCAGGTATGCACTGTTTGATAAGGGCATCATAGCAGGAAGCATCTATAGGAACTGCATCTACAACAGGGAATAGAAGATCAAAGAGGAATAGGCAAGCATGAGGACATGCTTGATGATCAGCGAGGGGGAGATGTTGGCCCTTGATTTGGGTCTTATTTTTGCTAAAGGAAACTTACTTAATCCATCTATTTTCCATCCATTTTCCACTTTATCCATCCCATTTTGATGTATTTCATGTCTACTCAGGTATTTAATTTTAATTTTTCAAATTCTAAAGTTTTTATGAAAATTTGGTTTCAAGTGCAAATATTCACAGATTCATAAATTCTCGTAATAGCTATATGGATGACATGTTTGCAGGAAACTTGGGCACGAATTTGATGCATGGATGGATAGCTTGGGAACTAGGAATGAGTTAGCTCTACTTGGTTCGAACAGAACAAGCTTTATTAGGCCCATTTAGTGCTGGTCAACCATGACTAGTCACTCAGAAAATCCATAGAAATAGAGCAATTTTGAGATTTTATATGATTGACCATATTTCTTGGGATGGGATTGATGAATTCGACTTAGATAGGTGAATATGAGTACATATGTTTTTTAGAAGGATTATAGATCGGTTTGTTTCACAAGACTTCTATTTAAAGCCAAGACTTTGATGGCTTATGTATTGACTTTTGTATAATTTCATGCTGAGATATTTTGGATTGGAGAGCTAATTTGAAGAACTTGTTCTACTACTATTTTTCTGTTCAATAATGTGGATGTGTGACTAATTTTAAGCTTCTTATATCAATCTCCAAGTGTTCAAAGCAAGGGTGGAGGGCCCCCATTCCAAGCTAAGTACACTTCCTTGTTTAAACTAGTTTAATTTTCCATAATCTAGTTATTGTAGAACTTGTTTACATGCTTTGTTTCAGATTGGTTTATGGTTAATGTGTGATGAATTATTTCATTAAATCTTAGTTTATTCATCACTTTATTAAGTTGGAAAAACAAAGTGTTCAAGTTGAGCACTCCTTTTGTTAATTTGGTGAATTGTAACTAGTTTTCCTTGATTACATGCAAGCAGTTTTCTTATGTATTTTTGGTTTTTAATTGATGGCATTATGGTGAATGAATTATGATGGAACATACCAAAGGCCTCTTAAGTTAGGAGTCTCCCTTCATTAATGATTTGTCCATATTAAGCTATTAGTTTCTTATTTCTATTCATCAAGTAATAATTAAGGAAGAATTGGACCTCTTAAGTTAAGAGCCATTTCAACTTTTCCTCTTTACAAAGTGAATTGGAATTGTTAATAATAGGTTATATTTGTAATATGCACTTCTTTAGTTTTTTAAAAACTTATCTTTCAAGTTTGATTACCTTTGATATTCATATATATTGGACTTGCCTTTAAGTATTAACAACCCAGATTGATAAGGAATATTTGCGTTAATTTGTGTGAATAAATTAGCTCAACACCTGGTATCCCTATGGTTGCTATTTCAATAAATAATTTTTCAGTTCCAAACACATTAATAGATTTGGGTGCAGCAATAAATGTAATGACTACAGAGACAATATTTAGATTTAAACAACATTAGAGCTACTACTACCATTTTAGAGTTAGCGGACAGATCTAAGGTTGTACCAGAAGGAATATTAGAAGATATTATAGTCCCTTTGGATTCATGGGAGTATCTTGTAGACTTCCTCATTTTGTAGCCACAAACAAACTTGGGAGGACGTCCTCTAATCTTAGGCAAAAAGTGGTTAGCCACTACTGATACCTTTATAGGATGCAAATCGAGAAATATGATTATTGCACATAGGGGTGATAGAAAGCACATCACACTTTACTCTCCAGCACAAGCACCTTCTTTAGTATCATGGCATGAAGGACAAGAACAACAACAACAAAAATTAGTTCTTAGTATTAACCAAGTCTTTGACCTTAGAAAAGAAGGGGAGAATGAAGATCTATTGGATATTTTCATCTCAGAACCGGATATTTCAGAGCAACTTAGAGTAGCTCAATATGAAGCTACAAGTAATCTTTTGAACCATTGTTTTAAAGAAACTTGCACAATTCAGTCACTACAAGAATCATTCACAAATATTTATCATGTAAACACAATTACCAATTCAACAACTAGAACAGTTGAGATTTATCCCGAGAAATATTTGAACATTGGTAATAACTTACAATCGTCACAAGAACAAGAGGTAATAGCATATTATAGAAGTACTCAAAAGTTTTTTCCTAGAATTACACAGATATGCAGGGAGTTCACCCCAACACATGTATCTACCACATCTATATTGATGACCAGATTAAACCAGTAAGGCAGCCTCAAAGGTAGATGAACCTCATGATGAAGGAAATAGTGAAAGAAGAACTACATAAACTACTACAAGTTGGGTTCATGTATCCTATTTTTGATAGTCAAGGGGTTTCACGCTTAGTGGTTGTACCAAAGAAAAATGGGAAGTGGATAATATGTGTAGATTACTGGGAATTAAACAAAGCAAAATTAAAATATCATTTCCCGCTACCATTTATTGACCAAGTCCTAGATTCATTAGTTGGGGAAAAAAATCCTTTCCTAGATGGGTTTCGTGGGTATAATCAGATTAGAATAGCAATAGAAGATGAGGACAAAACAACATTTACTTGACCATGGGGAACATATGCATACAATATTTTTCCTTTAGGCTATGTAATGCACCTGTTACTTTCCAAAGAGCAATCCTTGCAATATTTGTTGATCTGATCCATGAATGAGTAGAAGTCTATATGGACGATCTCATCGTATATGGAAACACATATGACGATTTTTGAAAAAGCTTGAGAAAGTTCTGAAATGATGTATAGAGACAAATTTGTCCCTAAGTAATGAAAAGTGCTACATGATGTTAACAGAGGGTATAGTGTTGGGACACCATATTTCCTGATGCAGGAGCATCCTGCTCAGGAAAACCATTGCATTTTAGTAAGCATACCGTTTTGTGTTTCAAGGGACCTGATTCTCTAAAGAGTGATTAATTATTTATTTTCTTATGTTTTTATGAGGGTTGTATAATATTGAGGATATTGTAATGAAATCTTCTCGTTAAGAGAGATTTCAAGAATAGTGTGTGAGTTAGAGGAACTAGGAGTTAGTTTCATGATTTTAGGGATTAGATTAGGATATTTAGGATTCAAGTGAAATTATTCAAGATCTGAACCAAAATTGGTTAACGGAATCCTTTTGTGTATAATTTGTAAGCCTCGAAGGCTTAAAAGAGAGATTTAGTGAGAGATTTAGTAGACAAGAGAGTTGGATTGTCAGCCTATGAGCAATGAAACAAGAAAGGGCCATAGATACAGACCATGTAAAGGCAGATCAGGCCAAAGCTAGATTGTAAAACATGTTTTTATGTGTATTTGTACATTTGTTTAATGAATGAGGAAATTGAATTCATTATGATTATGTGTTTCATTCCTTTTATGTGCTGAGTGATCCGTAATTGTGAATTTATGGTTTCTATGTGATAAACCATGATGAATTAATTCAAGTTGAATTTATGAAAGTCTTTCTGAGTGAAAAAAGACTTACCATCTAGGTAAAATCCTTGTGATTCCAATTTTTATTTAATAGATGTATGTACAGTTCAAGTAAAGAATGAATTATGAAGTCTAGAAGAAGGGAAATAATACAAAGAGTATTATATATTCCAATTCAAAGTGGTGTTAAAGAAATAGAGGTATAGTTGCAAGGCAGAGTAAAGAATTCAAAGAAGTCTTGGTGCACTGTTTCTAAGCAGAGAAAGGAGTTGGCAGAGTTGAAGTTGATAACAAGTCGATATGTAGGTGAGAAGGAAATTTAGTGGAAGCACTAAGTTTGGTGGAAGAGTGGAACCACGACGAAGTGGAACTATGATTAAGTGGATTTCTGAGTAAGTGAAATCTTAAGCAGTGGAAAGGTGAGTTGGTGATGGAACTGGTGTTTAGCAATCGCAGCGGGGATAGGAGAGTCGGAATTTCTTGATCATGGTTGAAGACCCATGCTCACTCCTAGCCATCAATCTCAATGTCAAAGTTTTAGGTCCCAGTCAACAGTGGTGGTTAGGCCTGTTTGTGACCTGTGTGCTTTTTGAAGAGCCGCAAGCCATAGGATTTGATGGCCTTTGTTATCTGACGAATATCGGGTCATCAAGTACTCAGACTTTAATTCCAAAAATGGACCCAAAATTTTCTAGATTAAGGATTTATAATCCTTATCAGCTCCGTAAGGGTGGTTAAAAGTCATGCAAGTGGTCTGTGCAATATCATTGTTGACCATTGGATCAAGTGTGTCTTGATCAAATGGTGGAGATTGAAGCCGACAAGACTTGTCTGAGCGGACCCGAGATATTTATGGAAGCAGATTTAAATCTATTTGGAGTTTGTCTTGTGTGTTCGGAGTGAGAACGGCGTTCGTTGGAGGATTATGTGTTGGTCTTTGTTTGGTGATTGGTCGAGTTGTTGTTTAAAACCCACTAATGTAAACACATTCGATTTGAATAGGTGGGACATAACCCACAGGTTCACTTAAGGTTTTATGAAAGTCAAGGAAATTTCCTTTAGGTGGTTTTCCTTGCATCAAAGTGGTATCAGAGTAGGGAAAGGTTTCCTGCGAGTAGAAAGAAGACTTTGCGTGCAAAAGGAATAGCTAAATTTTTTGAAGAAACTCAGGGCAAGAACAAAATAGTGAAAGAAAACTCAGTGAAGGAGTAATTGTTGCTGACAGTTAGGCTTCACCAAGATAAATTTGGGAGATTGAAAGAAAGAATCAGATTCTAAATCTAATTGACAATAGCTGAATGTTGAAAATTTAAGCAGTGGATGTATGAAGATCTGGTGAAACATATTTGCAGGAGTGATGAGATCCTGAAGACAGGTGATGGTATGCAAGTTTTTTTAATGATTAGCAGGAATTGAAAAAGTGGAAATTTGGAGCAGGATTACGGTAGTTAAACTATAAAAGAGATTTTTGCAAGTTCTTGAAGAGTGGAAGAGTTTGAAGATACAGTTGAAAGATGGATAAAAGAATAGTCCATTCAAAGTGCAAGTGAATGGTAGAACAATATCAGACAGAGATCTTGAAGGTGAGATGATATATTTTTATTTTAATTTGATATGAATATTGGAGAGTTTGTGGTCTTTATATTGATGCATAGGTAGTAGCATAAGAAGGTGAAAAGATTGCAGCAACCTAGAAGCAAGGAGTGCTCAATTGGTTCAAGAGGAAAGAACCAGAGAGATGTCAAAATATTGAGCTCAGAGAAGAGAAGCTTAGTGAGGCATATGTAGCAAGAAGGAGACTTGTTACTGTAGAGGTATTGTTGCAGTTCATAAAGGCAATTCTACAAAGGATGTGGGTAGAATTTCTAGGGAATGAAGGAAGTTGGTATGAGTTTCTAAGTGAACGAAGAGGTGGTCAGAACCAAGTATTTCATTGTGATTGAAATAAAAGAGGACATTTGTGTTCTTAGAATATGAAAATGAGTTGAAGCCTAAAAGGAGTAGAGAGAAATGCTCAAGGAGGTTCCAAGCAGAGGACCAGTACTTGCCAAAAGACCAAGTCTAGAGGAGAGCTTGGTAAGGTAAGTGGTATCAAGGAAGACTTTCTGTTGTAGACACTTGCGCGACTCATAGTGAAGTGAGTGAGGAACTCATAGAGATGGAAAGAATGATGACTAGTGACAGACATAGTAGAGGTTCTAAAAGAGATCATAGCAGAGGACAAAAGAAGAAAGATGCCAAGGCAAATGACATGAGAATGAGTGACGAAAAATATGATAAAGAAATGGCTGAGATAGTAGATCAACTTGAAGTATTAATGAAAATGTTGCAGAGAAATGAGAAGGACCGAAAGTATGGTTATGTCATGAGAAAGAAAGTGAAGTGGTAGAGGCTACAAGAGAAGAGGAATCAGTAAGAAAATATGAGTAAATAAAGGAGTTGAGGGATCGTGAACAGATTATAGATGTCAAATTGAAGACAAAGTAGCTCAAAGGAGTTGAGCTACAGTAAAAGGAAAATTTTGGAGGTGTTGAAGTTTTGGTATGTGAACCAGAACATGCACCATTACTTTTTGAAAGTAATGAAGAGACAGAGGAGTTGAATCATATGAATGATTCAGAGCAACCAGAAGACTTGATGGCTGAAGCATAAAATGATACCATAAGATCTTGTGTTTTTAAAACTGATAATTTGTGTATGGTTGCAGGTTTGGAAGAAGATAGGCAGTCTTTTAAAGCTGTCAAAAACATGGAAGAATACCTTCCAGAAGATGAAAGTTTTGAAGCAGAGTATGACAATGGGACTGGAGAAGAAACAGTTCACTACAATGAAAAAGTGTAGAAAGGCATCATTAAATCAAATGGTGTGGAAAAGACACTTGCTAACAATCTCAAGAATTATTTGAATTTGAATTAGCCTACTAATGTGCTGACAGAGGAGTTAAAGGAAAGATCAGAGAAACATACTGAAAGGTTGCCAGAGGAAGAAGAGGCACAAAGGCCTTATATTTTTTATTTTGATAATTGTCTTATGATTTCAGATTTTGTTGCAGAAACTAGAACATATTTGGCATAGGTGGATAACCAAATGAAAGAAGAAGAGAAAGAACATCTACTAAAAGATGTTAAGGAAGATTTACTAGAGGAAGAAGGACCATATGATGATTGGTCAATAGCAAAAGAAGAAATGGGAGATTGTGTAAAATTTCCAAATTGTACTCCAAGTAAAATCATTGAGTTACAGAGAGAGTTATACCTTCAAAGGAGAAAGCTAGAACAACAGAGGATAAATATCCATAGTAAATCGTTGATGAAGGATGACAAAGAAATTGTCATAAATGAGAGTCAAGAAGAAGTTCACAAGCACAGTAAACAGAAGCAGAAAATTGTCTTGAAGGACAATATGGTAGTAGCTAAAAAGGTACAAGACAAAAGTGAACAAGAGGGTAAGGATGTAAGGGTGACAGTAAAAATGAAGATTCAGCAGTTAAGAGTTGAAGGAAATCAACAGACAGAGTATATACTGGACAAAGAAATTGAGTTGGTAAGAAGGTTAATGATGAAAGTGTCTCAGAAGAAGACAACAACAAGAAAGAAAAGAAGCAACAACAAGAGGAAGACAACAGCAGACTATGAAAGCATGGCAAGTGGAGCATTGCAACATAAGGTATCGAGACTTGGAGAATAGCAGCATACAACAATAGCAATAGAACAGTTGACAAGAAAAGACAGATTACAAAATAAAGTCTGGGCTCCAGGATGAATCAATTATCCAGACTTATGACTAGGAGGTCATAAATCTTCTTACTTGGGGAGTCTGATGCAGGAGCATCCTGCTTAGAAAAACCATTGCATTTTAGTAAGCATAGGGTCTTGTGTTTCAAGGGACCTGATTCTCTAAAGAGTGATTAATTATTGCTAACAAGCAAAGACATATTACAAACTAAAGTCTGGGATCCAGGAGGAATCAATTATCCAGACTTATGACTAGGAGGTCATAAATTTTCTTATATGGGGAGTCTGAAGCAAGAGCATCCTACTCAGAAAAACCATTACATTTTAGTAAGCATATGGGCTTGTGTTTCAAGGGACCTGATTCTCTAAAGAGTGATTAATTATTTATTTTCCTGTGTTTTTCTGAGGGTTGTATAATAGTGATGATATTGTAATGAAATCTTCTCGTTAAGAGAGATTTCAAGAATAGTGTGTGAGTTAGAGTAACTAGGAGTTAGTTTCATGATTTTAGGGATTAGATTAGGATATTTAGGATTCAGGTGAAATTATTCAGTATATGAACCAAAATTGGTTAATAAAATCCTTTTGTGTATAATTTGTAAGCCTCGAAGGCTTAAAATAGAGAGTTAGCAGACAGGAGGGTTGGATTGTGAGCCTATGGGCAATGAAACGAGAAAGGACCACTGATACAGACCATGTAAAGGCATATCATGCCAAAGCTAGATTGTAAAACAAGTTTTTATGTGTATCTATACATTTGTTTAATGAAAGAGGAAATTGAATTCATAGTGATTGTGTGTGTCATTCCTTTTATGTGTTGAGTGGTCCATAATTGTGAATTTATGGTTTCTGTGTGATAAACCATGATGAATGAATTCAAGTTGAGTTTCTGAAAGTCTTTCTACTTGAAAAAGACTTACCGTCTGGGTAGAATCCGTGTCATTCCAATTTGGATTTAATAGATGTATGTACAGGTCAAGTAAAGAAAAAATTACAAGTTTGGAAGAAGGAAAATAATACAGAGAGTATTATGTATTCCAGTTCGAAGTGGTGTTAAAGAAACAAAGGTATAGTTGCAAGGAAAAGTAAAGAAATTAGAGAAGTCTTGGCGCATTGTTTCTAAGTGGAGAAAGGAGTTGGCAGAGTTGAACTTGGTAACAAGTCGATCTGGAGGTGAGAAGGAAATTTAGTGGAAGCGCCAAATTTGGTGGAAGAGTGGAACCACGATGAAGTGGAATTATGATTAAGTGGATTTCAGAGTAAGCAGAATCTTGAGAAATGGAATGGTGAGTTGGTGATGGAACTAGGTGTTCAGCAATTGTGGCAGGATAGGAGAGTTGGAATTTCTTGATCGTGGTTTAAGACTCGTGCTCACTCCTAGCCATCTATCTCAAAGTCAAACTTTTAGGTCCCAGTCAATGGCAGGGGTTAGGCCTATTTGTAACCCATGTGCTTGTTGAAGAGCTGCAAGCCATAGGATTTGATGGCCTCTATTATCCAAAAAATATCGGGTCATCAAGTGCTCAGACTTTAATTCCAAAAATGGACCTAAACTTTTATAGATTAAGGATTTATAATCCTTTTCGACTCCGTAAGGGCGGTTAAACATCATGCAAGTGGTTCGTGCAATATTTTTGTTGACCATTTGATCAAGTGTGTCTTGATTAAATGGTGGAGATTCAAGCTGACAAGACTTGGCTGAGCGGACCCGGGAAGTTTATGGATGCAGGTTTAAATCTATTTGGAGTTTGGTCTTGTGCATTCAGAGTGGGACCGACGTTCGTTGGTGGATTATGTGTTGGTCATTATTTGGTGATTGGTCGGGTTTTTGTTCAAAACCCACCAATGTAAATGCTTACGATTTGAATAGGTGGGCCATAACCCACAGGTTCATGTAAGGTTTTATGAAAGTCAGGGAAATTGCCTTTAGGAAGTTTTTCCTGTGTCATTTCCTCATCAAGAATTAAGGTGGACCCAGCCAAAATACACGTCATTGTGAATTTAATGCCACCTACAACTCAAAATGAGGTAAGAAGTTTCTTGGGTTATGCAGGATACTATAGGCGATTTATTGAAAATTTCAGTAAAATAGCACAACCTCTATTCAAGTTACTTGTAAAATATGTTGAATTCCAAAGGACAAATCATTGTCAAAATTCATTTCAAATATTAAAAGAAAAATTATCATTTGCCCCCATTCTTCAAGGACCGAATTGGTATTTTCCATTTCATATTTCCACTTATGCATCTGATACTGCTATAGGTGCATCACTTGGACTGAAATAAAATCTGTTTAATTATGTTATATACTTCATAAGTAAAAAATTAACACCAACAGAATTGAACTACATAGTCATAGAGAAATAAATATTAGTTGTAGTACATGTAGTAAACAAATTCAGGCATTACATAATAGGCTACCAAGTGTTCATTCACACAAACCATTCAGCAATCAAAGACTTAATGAACAAAGGAATAACAAACAGTAGAATTACAAGATGGTTATTGTTAATGCAGGAATTTAACATTACAATTCAAGATCGACTAGGGAAAGACAATCAAGTAGTTGATTTACATTCAAGGCTTGATACACCTGGTGATCCAAATCCTATTTTAGATCATTTCCCAGATGAACATTCGTTTGCAGTAATTTCCAAAACACCATGGTTTGCAAATATAGCAAACTATTTATCCCCTGGAAAATTACCGTCCCAGTTCACAAAGAAACAAAAATGAAAGATAATTAGAGAAAGTTCTAGATATAGCTTGGTGAATGGTGATCTCTTTTATACTAGCTCTGATCTAATAATAAGAAAATGTGTTAAAGAAGACGAAATATTAGAAATTTTGAAAGCATGTCATGATGAGCCATGTTGTGGTCATTTTGTAGACAAACGGACAGCCTACAAGGTGCTGCAACTTGTCTACTATTGACCAGCGATCTTCAAAGGTTCCAAAGCCTATGTCAAGAAGTGTGACAATTTCCAAAGAATAGGAAGGCCAATAATATCAGATGAAATCCCACTTAATCCACAAGTGGTCATAGAACCATTTGAGCAATGGGCTCTAGATTTTGTGGGACCAATAAATCCACCATAAAATGGAAATAAGTACATCTTTGTATGTATTGATTATGTTACTAAGTGGGTTGAGGCAAAGGCAGTAGCAAGAGCAATGAAAAACACAATGGTCACGATCCTCTTTGAGGAAATCTTTATCAGATTTGGGGTACCAAGACAAATTGTCACTAACCAAGGCACACAGTTCACTCCCAAACTTGTTTGTGATCATATAGAGAAGTACAAGATCAAACATAGAAAATCAACTCCATACCATCCTCAAGAAAACGGCCAAGTGGAGTCAACAAACAAAGTCTTGGAAAATATCATGACAAAGACAGTATAGATGAATAGGAAGGAATAGTCAAAAAAGTTAGGAGATGCACTATGGGCATACAGGATAACATGGAAAAACACAACAAGGTTCAATCCATATCAATTAGTGTATGGAAAAGGATTCCTATTACCCATAGAATTTTAGATACACACATTCAAGTTAGCAGGAAAGTTAGGACTGAAATTTTCTGAAGCACAACAACAGCAGATAATGGAATTGAATCAACTAGATGAACAGAGACATCAAGTAGTGGAGCACACAACTCTTGTGCAGTAGCAAAGGATGAAATGGCATCATCAATTCATCAAGAACAAAACATTCAACAAAGGAGACTGGGCATTACTATTTGACTCCAAATTCAAAGATTTCAAGGAAAAGTTTACAACTCATTGGCTGGGGCCATATGAGACAGAAGAATTCTTTGATAATGGAGTTGTTCAAATAAAAAAAATTGATCAAGAATCTAATCCATTTATATTTAACGGACATAGACTTAAAGTCTACAATAAGCTTGTCAATAAAGAATATTTTATGAAACAAATGTCAAAAGATACTGAGCTGTAAGTAATGGAACAGCATAACAATATGCTTCCCATTATTCCAGAAGAAGAATAAAAAATATTAAAAACAAACAACAAAAAAACAACAAAAATTAAAAAACAAAACAAAAAATAATAATAAAAGTTTGGCCTGTATGAATTCATGGAGGAAAACCAACTAGTTTGGCCTGTATGAATTCACAAATTTTTGTTTTACTCTGAAGACAGTTTGATTTTGCTGAATGAACCCTCCAAAACAATACAAGACTTGAGGACAAGTCTTCACATAAGCAAGGGATAAGTTGCAAAAGAAACTCAGTTTGAACAACTGAAAGTTTGAGCAGCTAAATTGAAGAAGGAACTTGAATTGTATTACAGAAGGGAACTGAAACATTATAACATTGTGCTGAAGGGACCTAAAATATTAGAAGAAACATGTATTATATGAAAAATAAAATACATGACAGAAGGGACCTGACTCATCAAGTATCAATTACAGAAGGGAACTGAACAACATCAAAAATCAATGATCCTAAATTAATGATGAATGCAAGAACATGAAGCAGAAATAAAGTCTACATTTCAATCTATCTTAGATGATCCATCAAAGACATTTGACCAGAAGACATCATCAAATACTATAAGGGAGTAAAGTACAGTGAGTAAAAAGTTTTTCTCTTGAAATTTCAAAATGTTTAGAATTTTTTTAGAGATTGTTAAGATTAAGTTAGTATCTGACATGCATATTTTACCTACATATTCATTTCACTACCCTCATTATTCTATTCATCATATTATCTTGTTCATATATTCATACCCATTATTCTACATTTAATCCCATAAACATGCTCCAAATACCACATATTCATTTCATATTCCATAACCCAAAGTATTTTTATTTTGAAAAAAAAAATGGATTAAAATAGAGGGTCCAATAGTCAAAACCCTAGAACCTACATAACCATACACAAGTTAGTGTCATGAATTTAATTTTAAATATGACTTAAACATGGTCATTTTAAAATTAAAATACATCTATTGAAAAACATATATTGAAATATGCGCATTTTGAAATAATACAAGTAAAGGAAATTGAAATAATTTATTTCGACAAGTTATAATCAAAGTGCATAGAAATGATGCTATGAAGTGTAAAGGTTATCATAATACAAATAATGTGATGACCATACAATGAAAACAAACATTATGAAAATGTTTCGAAGGAATAAGATGTGGGAAATGGATATGAAGAGGAGGTACGATGACAATTAACGGGCATAAGGCCATGCAATAAAACTATAATGAAATTCAAAGGCGCAATGATCAAATCACAATGCACCATGAATAAGAATGAAATGGAATAACAATACGAGCTAGTGGAAATGAAACGTATGGTAGGCAGACTATACGGTGAAATGAGTAATACAACAATCAAAGGTTAAGTAATAAAAGCCAAGATGTGGAGGCAAGTACCGTGGGTATGTATTAGGACGACCACGAAGAAATGAAGGACAGCCACGAAGGGAAGCAATCAGAGGAGGCATCTTGTAGGAATGATCAACCAAAATTTGAAAACACAACAGTGAACGTTTCAACAAAAACAACACCATGAGTTTTGCATTCAACCAAACTGCATACAATACACCTCCGCCATTTTTACACAGAACTCTATAAAACTCGCTTTCTATCCACCATCACGGCCATTTGCAAGCTCATGGAGAACAATGAAGTGTTGCATAAGCTATTAGCACACATTCAAGAGCATGAGGTGAATGGTTTGATAGAGAAAATGCGGAAACAGAGGAAATCAAACCGAGAGAGAAAAGGCAAGAGATATAGTAGTGGGAAATCAAAGTAATCAGAAGAAAGCGAAGTAGATTGAGGGATAAGCCAAGAAAACTAGCAAAGCAAGTGGAGTTAACTGAGGAAGATCTCGTGAGCAAGAAGGTAAGACAAAAACTTGATTTCTCTCAATAAATGCAGCGAATGTTTTGATGAGGAAATCTTTGGATTTTTAAAAGGAACACAAGTTTGATTCCAAGATATAAGAGAGTGATCCAACCACCATTTACAATTTGTTAATGATATCTCTCCCATCAGTAAAGAAATAAGTTTTTCAATGAACTTTAACAGTCGCAAACATTATAAAATGTAGGTTGATTGAGCCACAACATAGAGAGAATCACGACATTCCATTGCAAACAAGTAAATCAACTTAGATCCTCCACGTTTACTCATGAAATCACCAAAATTGATTGATGAAACAAAATTTTAGTTAAAGTTTGATTGCATAAGTAAATTCTTTCACCAAGTTGAGTGATGAAATAAAGTATTGAATACATAGTAAATTAGTTGTAGTTTTGATTGCATAAACACATGTTTTCACCAAAGATTGGTTGATAAAATAGAGTGTTAATTGTAGTTTGATTGCATGAACTTATGTTGGTTGATGAGACAAAGTGTTAGTTGAAGTCTGGTTGCATAAACACATGTTTTCACCACAAAAAAGAGTTTCGATTTTCCATTTCTTTTCTTATAAACAAAGAATATAATGAATGATATGCACTTCATTTATATAAACAGAGAAGAGTTTGGTAAAAGAAGAACAAAACCGAGAATGGTTTTTAAATCAGAGCATCGTAAGGATGTTTGTTTTTGTTGTTCATTTATAAAGGGTAATGCTTTGAAAAGAAAAATCTTATTGTTGTAGTGAGACAGAGATTAAACAAGCCTGATTTTATTGTTTCTAAAGAGTATCAGGAGAAAGGTAAGCCCTAATACTAACTAAATCAAAAAGATATTTATGGATGAATGATTGTTATTTTCATTTTCAAAATGAGGTTAATGATAGTAGAAGGATACATCAATTGGTTTTCAAAAAACATGACCACCAGAATAGAACTGAAATTTCAGATTGAATAGTGGAAGAATGAAACAGTAGAAAAATTATATCCAACAGGCCTTATAATTTTTCTTCAAATGTTTAATGGTCACGGTGAGAGTATAACCAAGAAGTTTGTAAAAAACTATACCCAGGATCAAACAATGGTAGGAAGCTTAATCATTCCATTGACTCCAGAATACATCTCCCAAGAATTAGATCTTCCATTGACAGGAGAAAACTATCATAAAGGTCTACACTTCAAGGAGAAAGCATGCACTTTCTTCTTAGAGAAGAACAAGAAGGGAGCCTTTGACATAACTAAAGGCATACCTAGGGAGTGGTTCAACTAGCCATGGGGAGAGTTAGTTTTGATCATTCAAAAATTCTTTACATGTGATAGAGGACAGTGTGGCACATTTGTACCATGTTGGGCTACTCCAACACATTAAGGGAGAATTCAAAATAAACTTACTATATTTCTTCTCCCGAAATCTCATCAAGATGATAGAGTCAGTGAGAAATTATAACAAACCAAGAGAATCTCAAGTATATCATCAAGGACTAATAAAAATTCCTATAGAGCATCAAGTAAAAACTCAGGGTATAATCTAGAAAGAGTTTTTAGTCCAAAACCAGCATGAAGAATAGGTCATAGAAGAACAGTACAAAATAGATCAGGAAACTAGAGGCATCATGAATTCACCACTTTATCCAAGAACTAGGGCTAAGAAGCAAAACAACATTATTATGGTTGAAAAGGAAACATCCTTCATATCCACCCCTAGGAGGAATTGGAGAAAGAGCCTAATGAAACAAGTAGCAAGGACCAAGAAGTACAGATTGTAGAAACATGTTCTACAGAGAAACAGGTAGAAGACAATATTGAAATATTGGAGAAAGAAGCTCTGGAAAAATACTCATATTTTGATAATGTGGAAGCCACGTCATTTGCAAAAGATACATAGGAACTAGAAAAAGAGTTTCACTTGAGCAAAATCAAAGAATTGATAGATCAGCTAGAAATAAAAAAGATCCCGGAAAAGAACTTGAAGAAATAAAATAAAGCATGCAAGAAAAATAATGAAAAGTTAGTGAGGGAGAATGAAAAAATAAATGAGGAGATAGGAAAACAAAAGAGAAAGAATGATATACTTTGTAAATAGGCATTCAAGTGGCTTAAAGATAAAAACATGTGGAAAAACAAATATGAGAAACAAAAGGTCAAAGCTACTATTTACAAGGAAGAACACAGCATGGGGATAAATTATTTGTTAGAGGCAACACAACAGGAAGCATCAAGGTCAGGCAGAAGATTCACAGCAGAGGTCAGGAGATCCAAGAGGAAGAAACAAGCATGAGGACATGCTTGTGAATCAGCAAGGGAGAGATGTTGGCCCTCATTTTTGGTCTAGTTTACCTTAAGAAAACATACTTAGTTTCTATATTTTCCATCCATTTACCATCACATACACCTCATTTTGATGTATTTTATGCATATTAAGGTATTTAAATTTAATTTTGCAATTTCTAAGAATTTTTTTATGAAACTGAATTTCAAGTGCAATTTTTGGACAGAATCAGAAATTCTCATAATAGCTATATGGATGTCATATTTGTAGGACACTTGGGCATGAGCTTGATACATTTATGGAAAGCTTGGAAACTAGGACTAAACTAACTCCAATTGGTTTGGTCAAACCAAGCTAAATCAGGCCCAGTCAAAGCTGGTCAAACATGACCATTCATTCAGAAAATCCCTAGAAAATTGGGTAATTTTATGATTTCATGGGATTTTCCATATTTTTAGTGATAGGTTGGATGAATTCGACTTGGATAGGTGGATATGGATGGATATAGTTGTTAGAGATACTTTATATCAGTTTGTTTCAAGATCTTCTATTTAAGCCAAAATTTTGAAGGCTTATGAAGGTAGAATTTGTATAATTTTATGTTGAGACATTTGAATATCTGAAGTTAATTTGAAGAACTTGTTCTACTTTCCTTTTTTTGTTCAATGGTGTGGATGATTGACTAAAGTTGCACTAGTTGATAGTCTCTTAAAGTGTGAAATGCAAGGGTGGAGGGCCCCCACTCCAATATAAGTACACTTCATTGTTAAACTAGCTTGATTTTCATGAATTAGTTGCTTTAGATTTGTTTACTTGTTTTGATTTAGATTTGCTTACTTGAATTGATGTGTGATGATTTATGTTTGCTGATAAATATTGGTTTATTTATCATTTTGATATGAAGGGACAACACAGTGTTCAAGTTGAACCCTCCTTCTATTGGATTCATGAATAAAAACTGAAGTTGATCTTTCTTGCTTTCAGTAATTTTATGAAGTTCCAGTTTTCTAATAGTAGCATAATGATGAATGAATTTGTGATGAGAAATATCAAGGATCTCCTAAGTTAGGAGCCTCTTTAATTGTTTTTTTATGCATCTTAAGCTATTCTCAATTAATGATTTTTTATTTCTATTCATGAAGTAATATTATAGAAGAAGGACACAAATGGATCTCCTAAGTTAGGATCCACTTCATCTCACATATAATGCAGAAGTGAATTAGAAATTATTTGATTAGATTTATATTGATAATATGTATTTCCTTAGTTCTTCATATTTTGTCTTCTAATCTTGACTACATCTGATATCCATAAATTTTGGACATGCCTCCAAGTTTTACAAACCTGGATTGATAATGAAATACTTGTGTTAATTTGTGTTAATAAATTAGCTCAGCAGAGGGGTTTACAATCTTCTGAAATAATACCTCTGAAGTAGGAAGATAATCAAATTCCACACCCAAAAATCTCCCACTTGGAGACTAACTATAGAAACTCCACCACTGCTTCACTTGTCAGAAATTCTTCCTCTTTGGACTTGGTTGTTTCTCATATTCATCATCATACTTGAAGACCAATTGAAACTGAGTAGAATCTCAGTTTCTCCATGGTTAAAACTTTTATTAACATATCTACAAGATTCTCGCTAGTGTGTATCTTTTCCAACTTCAACTATCCATCTTCCAACATTGGTCGTATGAAATGGTACTTGAGTTATATATGTTTACTCTTGGAATGAAACATTGAGTTATTTTCAAGATGAATGGCACTCTGGATGTCACTGTATAATCTATTGAAAATGCAACAAGAAAATCCTAATTTAATTTTGTCCTTGAATTAAATGAGGAATAAAATTGTAATTCCACATCACACGACAACTTGTACAAGTCAACTAAGTTAAACTAACTTAGTTGTCTCAGTTAATTCAAGTTGAGGGTCTAGCAAGAGCCATGTAGAGTGTCTCCTACATTATAAGAGCCTGGTTGATTTTATTTTGAGTTGTAATTAATTAATTCAATTTAACTAAGTTAAAGTGAGTTCAACTAGTTCCAACTAATGGAGGAACTAGTAGCAAGTCAGACAGTGGGGTGATACTTCATGTGTTCAACTAGTTAAATGATGATTCACTCATAAATAACTCATGCATTTCAGATATGATAGTTACTCAGTTGAGATTGGAGTTCAGAGACAGTGTATTATCAGTTGTATAATAATCTAAATTGTACAGGTGGTGCATGCAGTTAGAAGAAGGCTTATGGGGATTGCGCAATTCCAATTGAGGGGTTTCCCTAATTAATAAGGGGTTAATTCTCAAGGATATAGTGCAAGGAAATAGGGACTTGGCCAAGCATAAAATTGGTTAAGTATTGATCAAGGATTGTCTAGGAAGTAGTGAGACAAATAGAGATAGTGCAGAGGTTGCTTGGGCTTGAGCAAAGCATTGTAATCTTCTCATATTTTCTAACTAACGCAATATATAGATAGCAAGGGTTTTTAGTTGTGGATTTCCCAAGGAAATCATTGTGTAATGTGTTGATTTAATTCTTTCTCTTGTATGCTTCGTGATTTCGCAATCGTTTGATTATTTTTTCTGATGAGTAGAGTAAATTCAAGTCTATTTTTTTAGTAAATTACAATTAGAAATTTGAATCTGGAAGGAATTTCTACATGGTATCAAAGAAGAAATCACTCTAGAAAAGGAGAATATGAGTTTTTATTTTGCAGGTTAAATCGAATTTCCAGTATCATTCTTTAGAGCGAGGAGGATGTCATTCTATGAATTGAGACTCGAATATGCCCTTGAGGGTAGTTTGAACTATATTGCTTGGAAGGATAGGATGGAGGCAATGTTGGAAGACAACAGGTTGAACTATATTCCTAAGCTTCCAACGACAAATGCTCAAGATATGGTAGAGTGGAAGAAATGTGTTGCAAAGGCCAGAACAATCATACTAGAAGGAGTTTGAGATCATATTGTCTCGAACATCCATGGGAAGGAGTCTCCATATGCAATTTGGAAGGCATTGATAGACCTATTTCAGAATACTAGTGACCATAGTAAGGTAGCACTGAAGGACAAGCTCGGGAAAATCAAGATGGAAAAGGGTGACACAATACCCAGTTACTTGACCAAGTTCACCCAATGTCAGGATGTGCTTGGAAGTATTGGTGTTATAATTGCTGAAGTTTATTTGGTCAGCCTAACACTTGTATGCCTTCCCAAGAGCTAGCACAGCTACCACGATTTTTTGAATGGTCGAGAGAAGCTACGAGAGGGGGATAGTAAACGCTTTAGAAAACACTTGTGGTAGTGGCCTCTGCCTCATCTCCCTTATGGGATCATGGGTTGAGGGTTCCATTCACAAAGCCCAAAAATAGATTTATTGTTTGATCACTACATAACTTAGGATTTCTTGTTGCATAGATCATTGTTTCCAAACTTCTAATAAGTACCTACAATTTTCATTTTGGTCTTTTGAGTTTGTTATGGTTTAGAAGCACTTCCCTTCGTAAACTTAGCCATTAGCTATTAATAGCTCCATTTTTCCTAAATTCAACTCATCTTTCCCATGTATGAATGAAGTTGTGCATAAATGAAGAAAAGAATGTATCTTGTTGTAGGAGGATTTGATCTGCAGGGAGACCTCGTCTCACCAACCTCATCCAAGTCTTCTCCACCTACACTACCAAAGTCCACCAAACCCTAATCCAAATTCATGTTTTGTAGCAAAGTGGACATTTTCCTTGAGCAAGGCCAACCATCTTGAAGCCTTGGACTGAGCCTTGGGTAGTGTGCACCTCCTTTGTGCCTTATTTCCCTATCAGACACCTTTCCTACACTTCATTCTACCTTTCCTACCTCCTTATAAACTTTTGGCCTATTTCCTGTAGTAAAACAGGGCATCCTGTAGAACTAGGACATCCTATAGTACTATAGGAAACCTTGTAGTAGCTTGTTTTAAGCTTGAATTGAACAGAAATGGGCATCTGAGTTTAGGTTAGGCCTCCACTTGGCTTCCATACCCTCGACACCATTCCAGACCTATTTCCCTATATTTGTCTCCCCTTCCAAAGGAGAAATTGGTTAAATTAGCATTTGCATTCATAAAACTGAAAAACAAAAAGGTGTTTTCTGCAATTTCTAGTTAGCACATGCATACAACAGCCACAGTAGTTCTTAGATAAAACTCCATGCTCATTTAGTCCAGATAACTAGATGTTATATGCAAGGTTAATTTAAATCTTTTTTGCAAGAAATATGTGTATATGCTTAGCTAGATGATTTCATGTCACTTTATAGCACCTTCCAAATTCATCACTTTCATTTCCTAGAGTAGGCAACATTCCCTTTCTACATTAAGAGTAATTTTCCCTTTGCCATTTGGTAGTCAGACTCCTTCTAGTCAATGAAAATTGATTTGAAAAACCCTAGTGGCCTATTACTTGAGGTGAAAAGTGACAAGAGTAGACCATTGCATCTACTGTGTATACAACACTGTCACCTCCAAGTTTGTATGAACCCCTGGTTGATGAAGTAAAGTTGGTAGCCTTAGGAGTTGCAGCATTCTTGTTGCAATACTGGTGCTCGTCAATTTTTGGCATCGTTGTCTGGAAGGTGTCTAAGTAGATGTAATTTATGCTTTCTTTTTTCTCCCATTCAACGAATAGTTGCAATCTTTATTTTCTTTCCAATTTTGCAAGTAGTTCCATTCAGCAAATAGTTTCAATCTTTGCTTTCTTTCCAATTCTACAAGTAGTTCCATTAAAAAAATAGCTGCAAATCTTTGCTTTATTTCTGTTCTACAAGTAATTCTGAAAAGACCCTGTAGAAAAACAAATTCCTTTCATGCCTCATAGGAGTAGAGACAACTTAGGAAAAAAAATTCCAAATACCCCCATCGCATCTAACAACCAACCTTCCCTCTTCTTCGGTGGATGTGAGCTAGAGGACCCATTAGGCGAACAACCAAATATATTTGAAAAGCCTAATGGGGAAGAAGAAGAAGAGACCATTCCACCAACCTACACCATGGAGGAAAATAGAAATGGGATTGATGACAGAGAAGGAGATGAAAATAAAGTTGAGGGTGCTTTTCCCATCAGAGAAACTAATGGAGATGCTAGGATGAAAAACATAAGCCCCTCTACCCTTCCTTACATCCATGTCTCTACCTCAGAGGACTCGAATACCTTATTGTTTGGGTTTGTTGTCATATGCAGAACTTATGATTATACCTCTGATGACCAGAGGTTGAAATTGTTTCCATCCACCCTAAAAGTTGTAGCCTTGTGTTGGTTCATGGGTTTACTTGGGGATAGAATCACCACTTGGGCTCAGATGCCATAAGCTTTCAACAATAAGTACAGGGATTATTGTAAGTCTAGAGATACCAAAGAGGAAATTTTTAGAATGACCTTGGGACATGATGAGTCTTTAAAAGATTATGAGGAAAGGTTCCAACTCAACTACAAAATGCAAGTGCACCCTCAATCGTAAATCACTTAATCTAGTCCTTCTTAGAGGGATCAGGGAAGATCTCCTATAAACCCTAAACATTATATTAGGAGGGGAAATCTATCAGTTACCCTATGATGATATCAAGACAGTTTTCAAAAATCATTCTAGGATAGCCAGAAAGAAGGGTAGGGCTAGTCAAGCTTTGTCCAGTTCATCCTCCTCCATTACATCCATAAAAAGTGAAATTAGGAACATGTTGAAAGACTTCAAGAGTGAAATGTTGCATACCCTTTCTCTGCAAATGGACACCATGCACATCAAGAGGAATCAGGAGGAAGTAGAAAGAGCCTTAGTGTCTTCTACCCTAGATGCACCAGAAGACACCCTAGATATTAATTTCCATTGAATCTTATAGAGATATGCTCAGTTTGTGAGAAGAAGCACTCCATAGACAAGTTCCCTTCTCTGCCTGGATTGAAAGTTGTGTATCAAGGAATTGAAGGGGTGATTGAAAAACTCTGTTATATCAACCAAAGGAGGCCTCAAGGACCTCGACCATACTAGCAAGGCATGCAAGGGGCATCCTATTCATATTACAACCCTAAACAGAATGCATCCATTCCCCCTTGGTTCCCTCTTTTTCATCCTTCATGATACACACCTTATCCCTAGTATTTTTCACCTCAATACCATTACCAACCTTCCAACCAACCATTTCATCCATATACTCCTCCACAACCTCAGTGGAATGCACCACCCCAGGGGTGGAGGCCCCCACACAACCAATATCTAGCCTTACTACCTCCACCTCCATCTCAATCACAACTACTTCACCCTTCTCCACCTAAGTAACCTTAGATACCTTCTCAACCAAATATGAACCCAAACAATAGATATGCACAACAAGTCTACAGTGGGGAAACATATTACCCTGCCTATGCTGTGAAAATTCAAGAAATCAACCTCGGGTCTGGAAGAGTGCTTCCAAATAATCAACCTCCATCTCCACCTGAGAAGATTGAAGAGGAAAAGGAGGAGAGTATCCCTCAACCAAATCCACCTCCTTTTCCTGAGAGATTAATCCATCCTATCTAGCACACCCTAGAAGAGACTGAACTTCTGAGTGAACTAAAAAATTTGTGTGTTAAATCCTGCTCCTCCAAGTTATCAAGGATGTCCCATCTACAATAAGTGAATCAAGGAGAAATGATTCAAACAATCTTGGAGACAAAAGAAAGACACCCCTACCATTAATTTCATTGGACAACTATCCGAATTAATGTTGGGGTGGGTGATTTTCCCAAAGTATGTAGAACCTGGAAGCCATGTGGTATATGTGCACATCGATGGTACTATTTTCCCCCATACCTTGATCGATCTTGGGGATTCAATCAATGTGATGACTAAGGAGACTATGCTTAAAATGAATCACCAAGGATCATTAAGAAAGACCACAAAAGTCTTGTAGCTTGCAGACAGGTCCACTGTATCTCCTGAGGGAGTTGTTGAGGATGTAATGGTTTCCACTGATTCCTAGGAATACCCAGTTGACTTCTTAGTTCTCCAACCTAAGACCAAGTTCAATGGTTATCCTCTCATCCTTGGAAGGCCATGGTTAGCCACTACTGTTGCTTGCATAAGTTGCAGGGTTGGGAATATGACCATTAAAAATGGTCATTTGTCCAAACAATTGATCTTGTACGCTCCTCCTCAACCATCTCTGGAGCATGACTTACCTTCATGGTTATAAGAGGAGGAGGAAGATGTAGTCTACTCTTCCCTAGTATGTACCCTAGAGGCTATTATTTGAGGGGAGTAACCTGATGCAGATGACCTCATTAAGAAAATCCTCAAGAATTAGCCCCCCAACACCATGTCTCTTGAGGAGTTAGTGAAGAAAGTTGAAGATAACCCTTGGATTGGTTTGTGCCTAGATGACTCAATTCCTAATCATGTCAATACGATATAATTTGATCCAGAAAGAACATTAAAAATTGACCCCTCTCTCTCTTCACATTAAGAAAAGGAGTTATGTGACATGCTAAGAAAGCATCTGGATGCCTTTGCCTAGCATTATAAGGAAATTAAGGGAGTGCACCCTTCGGTGCGTACTCACCACATTTACATCAAGAAAGGTTGCAAGCCAGTGCACCAACCTCAGAGGAGAATGATCCCATCCCTCATGGACATAGTCAAAGAAGAACTACAGAAGTTTTTGCAGGGTTCA
The DNA here is from genome assembly GCA_000404065.3 of Pinus taeda. Classification (NCBI taxonomy): domain Eukaryota; kingdom Viridiplantae; phylum Streptophyta; class Pinopsida; order Pinales; family Pinaceae; genus Pinus; species Pinus taeda. Next base: position 14,421 of record APFE030594697.1, on the reverse strand, counting down.
TTTACCCCATCTCAGATAGTGAGTGGGTGTCTCCTCTGGTTCTAGTTCCAAAGAAAAATGGGAAATGGAGGATCTGTGTGGACTACATAGAGCTAAACAAAGCCACAAAAAAAGACCATTTCCTTCTGCCTTTCATTGACCAAGTATTAGATGGTCTAGAAGGAAATAATTTCTTCTCTTTCCTGGATGGATTCAGTGGTTACAATCAATTCTAAATCAGCCCAAAGGATCAAGATAAAACCACCTTCACCTGCCCTTGGGGTACCTTTGCTTATAGGGTCCTTTCTTTTGGATTATGTGAGCCCTTTCCACTTTTCAAAGGGTGGTCCTGAGCATCTTTATAGAGCTAGTCCATGACTCTGTGGAAAGTTATATGGATGATTTCACCCCCTATGGGTGTGATTTCCTAGAGGCTCTCTCTAACTTGGGAAAAGTTTTAAACAAATGCATTGAAATTACCTTATCCCTTAGTCTTGAGAAGTGTGAGTTCTTGATGACTGCAAGGACTGTTATAGGTCACTCAATATCCCAGGAAGGACTGCAAGTGGACCCAAATAAAATTGTTATCATAAAGAGGGTCCCTACTCCTCAGAAGCATAGGGATGTCAGAAGTTTCTTGGGTTTAGTGGGATTCTATAGGAGATTGATAAAATACTTCAGCAAAGTAGCCTCACCTTTGTTTGGACTATTGTCCAAGGACTTCAAATTTTTATGGTCAAAAAGCTGCCAAGAGGCCCTAGAAACCCTAAAGGACAAGTTGACTACTACACCTATACTCTGAGGCCCAAATTAGGCTCTTACATACAACATCCATGTTGATGTCTCTAACAACGCTATAGGAGAAGCTCTAGGCTAGATAGATGACAAGTTAACTTATGTCATTTACTTCATCAACAAAAATTTGTCCAAGGATGAAATGAACTATACTGTGATTGAAAAAAAGCTCCTAGTTGTTTTCCATTCCTTGAATAAATTTAGACATTACATCAATGGTTACTAGACCTTTATACATATTGATCATGTTTCTATTAAATATTTGATGAACAAGCATAATGTGTGTTAGTGTTAGTCTTGTTTACCTATCACTGGGATCAAATGTGCTTTTACTAGGCTTGTCAAGACTCTCAAAATCAAATTTTGTCATGTCACTAAAGTTTATACAATAAAATTTGGTCATTGTTTGGTCAATCTAGGAATGAGTTCTGTCTCTTGGAAGATTCACCTAAGCTGGTCACCTATCTCATTTCTATGAAGGTGTCATAATAAAAGCAAGTCAGTCATCATCATCATTCCATTCAGTTTCAAGTCTTCCATTAGGTCATTAGGGTTTCAAAGGTCCACCATTACCATGTATAAATCCAACAGTGAATAGAGCATGGCAAGCAGCTCTTTGACATTGATTTGTTGAGTTATCACAAATTCATCATGTTTTCATTTTGAAAGCTCCAAAAGAAGAAGTTTCGGTGCTCGGGAAAGTGAAAATACAGCTCAGTTTTCAGCCTTAAAGGTGAATATGTTTCCAAAAGTGAAAAAACAACTTTTCAAAGGTTTGTGGGTCTCATTTCTTTTTGAGAAATTAATTTGCCTATATAAACTAAAAACCCCCAAACTTGTCTTATTTACCTCTCATTCAGTCTTGTGCATCAGTCTCTCCTTCCCAAAAGTAATAGAAACTCGATTCCATAGGAAAAATTGGTAAAAATCTCAAGGCGTTGCACTCAGGAACACTGCGTTGCACTTGGGCACTGCACTACGCTTGGGCCAGAGTAGCCAAAAATCACCCGAAACTCTCCCAAAATCGATTTTTAAGCTTGATTACCTAATTTCGTTGCATTGTAAGTTGAGATACAAGTAATTACACCATTTTAATTACCTCTTTGTTTTGAAAAATCAATTCATGCCAAAGATATCTTTAATTAGGGTTTTTAAGTGAATTTCTCATGCAAGAATGATAGGGTTGATGATGGTCATTTTCCTCTCTTGATTTTTAACATGTAAAATCTCACCCTACACCTATATACATGTTTGATATGCTATGTAAACCACTCAATCAATCTCAAAACATAAATTTACCTCACTAAAAGTGAAACCCTAGATCTTTCCTAGGGGTTTGGGCACTTTCCCTAAAAACTGTGTTTTTTCCTTCTCATAAGAACATTGTTCCTCCATTCCTTTTCCATTCATTTTCATCAGTTTCACATAATCCATATCCACCTATTTCAAACCTATTTTACCATTTTATCAACTCCACCTACCCATCATTCCACTTTTCACTCATACCTCACTATTTTTCTCATTTTCCTGCTGCTAGGGTTTCTGTCACCATGGAAGGAGAATCTTCACCAAAGAGGAAGAGACATCACAAGGGAGGAAAAAGCCTCAGAGATGAGCCATCAAACTGCAATGAAATCAACTCATCTCCCTTTGTCAAATAGTTCTTTGAAGATGTGAATTGCTTGGATTTACGCAAAAGGGTGAGTGAAGTGGATTTCAATGAACAATTGACATATTGGGTTGCAACTTAGTTGAAAGGTGAAAGTGTTGTTGTTGCTGGTGTTGAATTCACTTTTTCAGGTGTGTCTATTTCAGTTGCTATAGGACTACCAGATAATGGTGAATATTGGTTCAAGGGGATGAGCTTAGACTTTAAGAATTATAGACCCTTCTTGAAAACGCCATACAGGGAAAAACATGCTCATGTTATGCTTTTCAGGTACTTATTGGATAAGTATTCCCCCTTGATGAAGATTATCATGAAGTTCTTTACATGTGAAGGAAGATTCTCCAGATTATATGCCTATCATATTCACCTCCTAATGCACTTTATATCTGAGAAGCCACTCAATATGTGCAACTACCTGTCTAGGATCATTGCCAAAATGTCATAGAGGATTCAGATGAAGAACAAGGAGCACTACCCTAGCATTTTTCATCATATTTTGATCAAGAATATAGTCCTTCATCAGCTTGTAGATAAATATATGACTTGGTAATCTTTTTTGGAAACAACTCTAAAATGGCATAAAACCAATGTGGCAATTCAACCTTCTAGCATGCCAACACAACAAATGGAAGTGGGGTCCTCTAGAAAATCAATTGAAATAACCAAATCACCTAATCCTGAGGTGACTAGGATGTACAAGAGAGTAAATAGGCTTGTGTTTGCTTCTCATGGTGAGAAATGGGATAAGCCTTCCACATCAGAAAAATAGGGATCGGCAGTGCGAGATAAAGACATGGTTGAGCATGAATTTGTGTTGGATGATTTAGAGGCAGAGGATGAAAATTCAAGCATGCAATAGATGATTAGAGATAAAGACTATCAGATCAAGTAAATCACAGTTAACATGGCAAGATCAAGGTACATCATTTCATTCCTAGAACAAAAAAATAGTCACATGAAAGTGAAGCAATTAATCATGGAGAAAGAGCAGACTAAATCATTGCAGCAGGTCAGTAAGGTCAAAGAAATCATAGAGACAAGTGAGCCTGAATGAAAAAAAAGGAAGGGTAAGAGAAAAAGGCCAAGAAAAAAAGGGCTAAAGAATGTAGTGCAAGAAGAAGAGGAACACATTTTGCTAAATGAAGAGCTAGACCTAGAGGACAAAATTGCTCTATAGGTCAATCAAGATAAGGAGTACTGGTTCAATAGGGTAAATGATCTCTTGGAGAAGCTTCTAGAGAAAGAAAATAGAGACAACCAGCTGCTAAGGCACATGGTGCACCATTACTAGGCCCAAAACATGATCTGTAACGTCAAGGTCAAGCAGTTGCGGAACAAGCTCAAAGAAGCCCAAAAGGACCAAAAATATGAAGGAAAATTGGATATGCTTGTTGAATAATCTATGAGGGCTTAACATGCATAATTTTGCTGCTCTTGGCCAATTTTGAGCAAATTCTAAGCATTTTTTGGTTTTTGCAAATTTTGAGGCCTAATTCAGAAATTCAGTGCGTTGCGCTTTTTCCTCAGGCATCCATTTCAGGAAAACTCTACATTTTTGGAAAAATTTTGCCATTTTATAAAAGCCCATTTTCTCATATTTTCTAGAGGAGGCTCATATTTTGAGAAAAGTGGAAAAAAGTGGCCAAAAACTAGCTTTCTTGACCCTTTGTTGACAGGCGTTGCACTCCTAGAGTGAACTTGGAGAATGGATTTTTGAAGGCCTTCCCATGGGTCATTTTCAAAAATTCAAAGTTTTTTGGAAACTAGACTTGAAAATATAGTTGAACATTATCTCAGATCTTCATTTGGACCTCAGGAAGGCACCTGACGTGAGCTCAAAGTCAGTGTTGCGCTTCTAAAATTTCTTGTGTTTTTAATTGTAAATTTCATTGTGTAAAATTTCTAGTTTTCAATTTGACTTAGTCAAAGTCAAAACTCTTTATGTAAAGGCACTTGTTTCGAGGCTAGGTGATGTAGGCATGAATAAATGTACATGATAAGTTGTTTTTTATGTTTAATAGGTCTCATTAAGGAAGCAAACTACTAAACAAACTCTCCAAGAAGTGTTTGAGTTTCACCTTCTCACTCTCACCTGTTGGTTGAGAGAACCTTGGAGTTAGTTCCACCACCTAGGAATTCGACTCCTGAAGGTGGGAAAGTGGTCTAAGAGATTCTATATGTAACATTTCTCTTTTAGAGAGAAGGTTTGGACTTTTTGTGGAGGAGGCTTTCATGTAATGATCTTCTCAGCTAATACAAAGACAGTTGTAGCTATTTTTAAGGAACTCTAGCCCACAGAGTTCATGGTGTTTGTTATTATTTTTATTTGTTTTCTAATGGTTAAAACATCTTTATCTACATGATATCTCTTCTTTCTATGGATGCCTTACAATGAAATAGATAGAATTCTTGATCTCAAGCTCTGTTTATGGTTTTCATAGTTATGTTTATGTCTTCTAAAAGCTAATGAACTCATGTTTACTTATTCTCATTAGTCTCTTCTACACTTTGTCTTCTATACTACAATGAAAATATTCCAAATACACCATGGTCTTCTGGTATCTAGCTCCTTTCCATATTTGCTTCTGCACTCCTACATCCTAGACTTATTTATGGCTCCAAGTCCCTGTCTAGCAAACCCTAAATTCTAAATTTCACCAACACACCAACAATTATACATATCTAGCCTCAAACTTATTTGCTTTAAATTGATTTCACTGATAAAAGACTTTCAGAGATCCCTCTCTTGCTCAGTAGGGCTAGCTACTGAGATGAAGTGGTTTGAGGTTACCCTTCTCGATCTCCTTTTCAGCCTAGGAAATTGTAAGCGACTAACAATGTGAATGCCCTAATTATTAGATGGTTTCTTTTCTTACAACGGTTTGATCTAACTATGATTACCAAGACTGGTAGAGAAAATGTAGTTGCAGATTTTTTGTCCAGACTGGCTTTGCTTGCAGGTGAGGAAGGAATGGTTGATGACCAATTGCCAAATGAGCATTTATTTGCTATTTCCTTTCTCTCTCTCTAGTTTTCTGACATAGCCAACTACTTAGTGGTTGCACAGTTCCCTCCAAATTTGTCCTCCGAGGAAAAGAGAAGAATTATAAGGAAAATTTCACCATTCACTTGGATTGGGGGCAATCTCTTCAAGTTAGACTCAAATCAAAATCTGAGAAGATGTGTAAGGGAGGAGGAATTTGTTGACATCCTTCTGGCCTTTCATGATGGGCCTTGTGGGGGTCACTTTGCAACCAAGAGGATAGCCTTCAAGGTAATACAAGCTTACTAATAGTGGCCCACTCTCCACCAAGATGCAAGAAGATATACCAATCAATATGACCGGTGCCAAAGAATGGGGAAACCTACTCCTAGGGATGAAATTCCTCTGTAACCTAAAGTGACTTTTGAGCCAATTTACAAGTGGGACATGGATTTCATTGGGCCCATTAGTCCAGCATCAGGAGAATGTGTTTTACAAGTTTGGGTACCCTAGTGAGCTAGTCACTGATCAGGGCACTCAATTCACCTCACACCTGATTGAGAATCTGTTAAGCCAACATAATATCAAGCACATGAAAACAACTCCTTACCACCCTCGGGCCAATGGACAAGTAGAGGTTACCAACAGAGCATTGGAGATCATTCTCACAAAGGTGATGAGCGGCAGTAGGAAATATTGGGCTGACAGACTAGTGGAGGCCACTTGGGCCTATAATACAACTTGGAAGACAACCACTAGCTTCACCCCTTATGATTTGGTCTATAGGAAGAAGGCTCTGATCTCCATTGAGTTTGAGTACAACACTTTAAGAATGGAAGCACAGTTGGATTTGGATGTTACAAGGGCACAAAAAGAGAGGTTGTTCCAACTCAGTGGGTCAGATGAATTTAGGATGCAAACCCTCCTACACATAGAGGTGACTCAAGTACAAAGAAAGGTTTGGCATGACAAAAATATCAAAGACAAAAATTTTCAAGAGGGTGATTGGGCTCTGCTATATGACTCTAGGTTCAAGGATTTCAAAGGAAAATTGATGACCAGATGACTAGGCCCATATGTGATAGAAAAGTGCCATGACAATGGGATTGTTTAGATAGGAACCACTAATGAAGAAGGTATCCCCTTTCTTTTCAATGGGTACAGATTGAAAGCCTACAAAAAACCTTTGTTGAAGGAAGAGTTTGTCAGTAGTATCAGCAAGGCAGTGATGGTGATTGGATGTGTCTCGGCTTCCACCTCACCAAATTCTTGAAGACTGTTTCATTCTTGAAAAAATGAAAAAAAGAGGAAAAAAAAACAATAAGAGACCTATTTGAAAACCTCAATGAGGCACCTAAGGCCAAATTTTGGGTTGAAACCCTCCTTGAGGAAACCCAAGAGTGAAAAAAAAGGAAAAATAAAGGATCCATGGGTGAAAACCTCCCTTGAGGCACCTAAGGCGGGAAAACAGGTTGAAAACCTCCTTTGAGGCGACCTATGTGTCCTATATATATATAATTATATATTTATATAATATATAATATATATATATATAATATATATATACACACACACACACACACAAAAGAAAAAAAGAAAAAAAACAAAAAGATATGGCAGGGAACTTCAAACCTGCCCACTAATAAAAATCTGTGATTTTTGCAGGTTTTCAAGGCAACAAAGGACACCAAGTTCGGAGGCAAAAAAGCCAAGAAAACCCCCATTTTACCTTCATTCATTTCATATCTTCCATGCCCACCATGTCTCCATCATCCATTCTCATCTCCAACCATATAAAAAAAAAAACAACAACAAAACAGAACAAAAACAAAAACAAAATAAAACAAACAAAAAACAAAAACAAAACAAAAAACAAAAACAAAAAAACAAAACAAAACAAAAAACAAAACAATTTGCAAGCAATTTTCTAACTTCTACATGATTTCTTGTAGTTACTACAAGAGTTTCCTATAGCACTACAAGATATCCTGAAAATCTACAAGAATGGAATCTCGATTGAGAAATAATGATGCAGGCTTGTTCTAGCCTGAAAGAGGAGGTCATTGACGTCACCACATCTCAACCAACACCAATTCATGACCATGACATCCTCTGTGTCCATCAAGGAATCCACTCAAAAAAAAAGAGAGAGAAAAAAACAAAGAAAAGTCAAAGGGCCATACCATCAATGGCCTACCTCACCTACCACTCCATCTTCCCCATTTCCAGCCCTTACACTCCTACTTCAACACCTATTCCTCCTCCAAAAAAAACAAAAAAATTAAGAAAGAGGTGGCTACAAGATTTCCTGTAGTAGTACTACAGGAAACCCTCTAGTAGCCTGTATTATAATAGCAGAAGTCTCCATGCTCCTCCTTCAACATCCATGTAAAGAAAGAGCACCATCACCCCTGAAGGCACTATGGCACCTATATAGATCTTAGCAACAGTAGAAGAAGCCAACACCTGCACATCACAACAAAGAAGACAACCATATCAGCCAGGTGAAATCAACAAAACAAGAGCAAAAGAGAATATGTACCTGAACAATAAGAAGCACAGCAGATCCACCCTCCAGCATGTTATGAAACCAACTCAAGAAAAGATAGAAAAGATAGATCAACGCCTTAGAATTCAGCCTCTCCGAGGGGGCAACCTCCTTTACATTACATAAATGAACAATTCTTGGATGATACAAATGAAAAGACCTCCTTTCTATATATAAGAGTCTAAGGGCTCATAACATAATCAGAGCCGAAATAACAATAATAATGTAAGGGCACAATAATAACAATAGTGGGCTTCTATGGGGCACAATAGTAACAATATGGGCACTACATGGGTACATCAATATAATAAGGGGGTTGTACTAATAACAATAAGGGGTTACACGAGTAGTATAGGGGCCTAACAGTCACGCGGAATGAGTCGATCTTGCAGACAAGATAGACCTTCCTAGAATCTAAAGAAGACCTAATGACAAACAAACAAACCAGACACTATCTTTCTCTAAATGTGCTTTCATAAATAATGGCAAACAAGTGTGTTTGAGGACTACCTTATGTCCAACGCAAGTTTGGGGATGCCTTCGCTCCTTTGATCCAAATGAGTTCCTTTATCGCGAACTTGCAAACACAAACAAGGCAAACAATTAAATAGCACCTGAAAAACCAGTATTATAAAACATATTTAACATGAAAGTCAAGGATTCCATGAAACAAATAACATGAGATACTTGTTGAGAAAAATGAGCCTGATTGTATTAATTCAAAAGAAGAAAACTTTACAACCTTTGCCTTGACGCTCTATAAGCTCCTCCCAGGGTCCAACAAGAAATCTCCTCTACTTTGACAAGCTTCACTCACTCCCCAATGAAGCCAAAAAGGTATGTGATCTCTCCTCCTAAGCTCAAATAGGAAGTCTTGATTTCACCAGCATTTACCCTAAAAAATGTTCAGCTTCTAACCTCCCTAGCCACTGACCCAATGCCTCAATTTATAGTGCAATGGAGATCAGTTACCAGGTCCTTCTTCAAAGGGATAGAATCCTCCTTCAAAGGGATAGCTCCTCTTAACAAGGGATTAGTTCCTCCTCTTATGGGATGCATGAACCACTTGGAGCGAACAATCCACGTAACAAATCCTTCTAGAAAACTCTAGAATTAACCCAAAGTGAGTTTTTTAAGATAAAAATTGCGCCTTTTGACTTTCACAGAGGTACGCACCCTCCCCTTTACATACAGAGCGTATAAGTACGCATATATCCTGAACAAAAGGTGCGGGCCTGCAGGCACAAGTGAGAGAAAGTGCGGAACCAAAGTTACATTGCTTTTTTGATGTCCTTCTCTCATTTCCAAAGCTTGTTTTGAAGAGCTGAGGTCTGAGACTTGCTTAGGAAGCTGGCATAGGTGGTGATAGACCCATAC
>APFE030594690.1:0-42993 GCA_000404065.3 Pinus taeda | reverse complement strand
GACAAACTTGAATGCAAAAAGGAGGAAAATTTGGATGAAAAAAGGGATGTAAACATGGGTGCAATAGTGGACACAAAATTAGTTGCAAAATTGGATGAGTCAAATGTGGATGTAAAAGTAGATTCGAAATGGGATGCAAAAAACATAAACAATATTTGATGAAAACTTAGACACAAAAGAGGATGCAAATGTGGATGCAATAGTGGAAGAAAATGTGGATTGCAATGATAGGCATAAGATATGGCACAAATCATAGCACAAAAAAAGTGGATGAGAAAGTGGATGTAATAATAGACACAAAAAAAGATGCAAACTTAGATGCAAGACAAGATGCTATAAGGGATGTAAAAGTGGATGCAAACATGGGTGCAACATGAGAAACAAAATTGGACGCAAAATATGGATGCAATGGAAGTACATGCAACAGAAGATACAAAATAAGATGCAAGACCCAACACAAAAGTGGATGCAAAAATAGATGCAATATTTTATGCAAAAGAGGATGCGAAAATGGATGCAAAATTGGAAGCAAATGTGGGTACAACAGTAAGTACAAAACATGGCACAAGTTGTGTCACAACAAAAGTGGATGTAATGATAAATGCAAAAAAAAAGAAGCCAATGAAGATGAAAAATAAGATGCAAAAAGGTATGTAAAAGTGGGCGTAAACATGGGTGCAACAATGGAAGTAAAATAGGATGCAAAAGTTGATGCAACAAAATTCTATGCAAAACTAGGTGCAATATGAGACACAAAACCTGATGCAAATCTTGATGCAAAACTAGCTATAAAAAGGGATTAAAAAAAGATGTAAAAGTCAATGAAAGCCTAGATGTATATGAGGAAGCAATTGCTGATGAAAATTTAGAACAAAAAAGGGTGCAAAGGGAGGTGTCAAACTAGGTGCAAATTATGGCACAAGAAAAATGGATGCAATAGTGGACACAATAATAGATGAAAAAGAGGATGTAAATATGGATGAAAAACAAGATGTAAAAGTCAATGCAATAAAAGAAGATGAAAAATTAGATGCATAACTAGACAAAAACCTCGATGCAAAACTTGGCACAAAGGGGATGCAAAAAATATGCAAAAATGGATGCAAAAAATGATTTAAAAAATGATGCAAAAGAGGATGCAAGAGATGATGCAAAAGTTGATGCAAGTGTAGGCGCAAAAAGTGGATGCAATAGAGGATGAAAAAGTTGGTGAAACAAAATTAGGTGCCAAATTTGATGCAAAACATGGTGCAAAGGATGGCACAAAACTTGGCATAAAACCTCACGTAAAACTTGGTGTAAAATCTCGTGCAAAAACTATTACAACGTCGTGCTAAACTTGAGGTAAGACTTGATGCAAAACTCGGTGCAAAGTTTGCATCAAGTTTTGCACCATATTTGATAAATGGACACAAATAGCACCAAAAATGGGCTCTAGAAGCAAAAAAGGAAACAAAAAGGGATGCTAATCACAAGGTTTTGTTGTAGTGAGAGGAGTAAATTGGGTAAGTGGGGTAAGTTGCAAGCCCAACAACCTAGGATAGTTGGGTCACCTTATCATTAGTAGGGTTATAATGGGTTATGCAGGTAGTTGTGCCTCAGAAAGGGCTCATGTAGATGGTTGTATTTGTGGAGAGGGAAGAAGTTGCATGGGTGATTGTATTATGGCCTATTGAGGGCCTCCAAAAGATGGATTTCTCCACCCTTGTTGCCATAAATGACTTGGGGATGGAGAAGCCATCCATGGCTAGATGGAAAAGTACCATGTAGGAGAAGGATATTGCATAAAAGGATTAGTCTCATGTGAATTTAAATGTTGAGATTGGTCTTGGATCATACCTTTTGGCTTTGGCTACCACGATCATTTTTTAGAGATGAAACATAATTACTCCAACTCTACAGCTTCTTGGTAGACAACTTTTAGTCGTGACAGAAATGGACACTTGTTAGTAGCATAACCCTAACTGCATATGATGCATGTCTCAACCTAGTTCAATGGACACTCTTTTTCTAGGTGCTTCCTTATGCACTTCAAACAAAAACTTGCTAAAGCCAATTCTACTTCCCATTTCTTCTTGTTCGTATGAAACATATATAAGTGGGAGCTTCATGAAGTGAGGATAAAAGTTTTTAAATATTTAGCATAATACTATTTTTTTCTCTTGTAACCCCACTTCTAGTAGCCTTTCCTGTATAAATATGGTGATAGAATTGCAGTTGCTCAAAATTTCTTATCAAGAATCAAGAGACACAATCCTACTATACTTATCTATAGAATTTAATTAACAATTTAGAACAATAATTGCATGCATGCAATAAGAGAAACCACAAATGCATAGTATTTTTCTAGGGGAAAGAAACTGCTAAAAACCCCTTAAGCCTGCGTACATTAATTAGATGAATAGATAATGTTTTAGAATTTCTTGCTCGCTTTGAGCACAACCTGCAAGCGAATAACCTATCTCTCTGCTCAATGAGAAGCTTTTACCTAGACTTCATCAAATTATGCCTCAAATTGAGCCCTTATTTCCTTGCACAAATCTTGAGGAATTAGGCCCATATTATTTAGGAATTTTCCTCCAATTGATTGCGCAATTCTCAAGGTTGATCATCTGGTTTCATGCAACACTTATACACTCAAGAATATTCTACCACTGATGTTACACTGCCTTGGAATCTCCACCACAGCGAGGGAACTCGAATTATCTTCATGCACTAGCTATTTTAGGTTGATTGATCAGTTAACTAGATGATGATTGCGTTAGACTGTTGTCCCACTGCACAACTGACCTTCCACTACTTCTATCAATAGTTAGAACTAGTTTAACTTAATACAACTAGAAATAAATGACCTTGATTACTACAAATTAGCAATCATGTGTGGTTAACTGAACTCCAAGCCCTCTAACTCTAATTTACTAAGTAAACTAAGTGACACAAGCCATGTCACACAACTTAACTACCTCCAAGTTCTTTTTTGATGTGGAAATTCAAATTTTACTCAATTCTACACATGTGGAACTCGAACTTCCCTCTTGACAAGGCCTCTGTCAAGCTGTTAGCATCTATATCTTTTGTTGGAATGTATTCTAGCAACATTATCTACCTCTGCACACAGTCTCGTAAATGATGTTGTTGGGTATCTATATGCTTGGATCGATCGTGAAATATCAGATTTTTCAGAGAGCTTAATGCAACTATGATTATCACAATAGATCACCATTGGATCCATCATATGACCAAACAGTCCCACAAGTATCTTTCTCATTCAGATTGCCTCACACGTTGCTTGCTTGACTTGCAACCATGTATTCTGCTTATGTCTGTTGAAAAATCTAGGGTATCAAGATTAAGTGATTTCTCTGCGAGATAATTGCTTATGAATTATTTTACTTCTTAGATTAGATTCTTATACTTAGATTATTATTGTACTATTCTTTCATCAAATAGTGACTGATGCATAAACAATAAAGAGACAAGAGACACAAAATGTAGGTTATCTGCCATGGCCAAAACCTCTCCCACTTGAGAGGAAAAAACGAACAAATTCTTCTTCTTATAGAGACTTCAATTGACAAATACCAAGACCAATATCCTTGACCTATTTTCCACTCCAAGACTAATACACAAATCCTCCTTGATGAGATTCTTCCCGCAATGATCAAATCTTTTCTTATTTCCCCCTCTCGGCTACACTTCAGAATTTATGTCCCTTGGTTCAGCACTGCACTCCTTAGTTCTAGTTCTAAAACCCTTAGCACATGAGCTTGACCAACTTTGACCTTATATTTTCTTCACTCTAGAAGAAGACTCTTCTTGACACTTCAGCTTTGTCTTTCACCCAAAATCCTCTCTCACTGTGATTGTAATATCTAAACCTTCTTTTTGCAATACATAGGTCTGCAATCTCACACATGTGGAAGTAAGTTGTCCCAAAAATAGTCTCAAAGTAAAACTAGAGACCTCACTGCTCCTTTCCTTCTTCCTCGTTGGTTATTAGGCTCCCTTGATGACCTTCACACTTCTTCCTAGCTTCAGATCTTTATCGAATTACTTCTCTAAAAAAAAATCCTGAAATGGAATCTGAACTGCCCTATTTATAGTTGTTAGCCCATGTATATAAGCCGACATGAGATGAATGTGAGTCTATATGTCTATTTGAGAGATTATATTATTCTTGTGACGCCGACTTGAAGGAGGTGAATTTGTCTTGGTCTTGGAGGGCCTTCTTAGACTTTCTATGACTCATACAAAGATGTAACGTGCCCAAGAAGGGTCCTTCATACATGACAATTGACTTTCTTTGACTTTTAAGACTAGATGAAAAATCATAAAGGCTCACAATGAGAGCCATCACTAAAAATAAAATTCCTTTCTCATGAAACCCATGAGACAAGCATTATAATAATAATTTTATTTTTCTTCTTTACATCAATTTACATAAAATCACAATTACACATGTCATTAAAGACCGAACCTAGTTACACTTTCCAACACTCCCTATTAACTAGGGAGGTATTCATAATGGTACTTGGTCATTCTCAATCTGAAGAATTATCATAAGAAGAATCAAATTGGTAACCCATCTGTATAGCATCATATTGACCAACATTTTCATATTGCAAGGCATTGACTAACATCTCTATCTCTCCACAAGCTCAAATCACAATGATGGTGAGACAAATGATTTATAGACACCCTCATCATTGTCCCTCTTGGATCATACCCCACCTGGGTTCTCAGGCTGTGTTCCATTAGGACTATCCTTATCCTTGATTCCCAATCCTCAAAGAATATCAATCTTGTACGACTACTCTTATCCTTGATGACCTAATTCATCCTCAAAGAGCATCAGATGCTAGAAGTTTACCCAACCCTCCATTCTGCCTTCCCAAGTGAATACAAGAATGACATGTCTTTCTCCTCCTCTTAACATAGGGAGGAAATATCTATTCCAAGGAAGGAATGTACTCATTTTTACAGAAGGAATGTACCTAAGCTCCCTCTTGGCTTAGGAATTTTCTTCCAAGTTTTTACCAATTAAGAAACTTGTTTCTAGGCTCCCTCTTAATCAGGGACCTACAGCAGCTCCTTAAGTGGAGATGATGGGACAACCAGCTGCTTGAAGAAATTTTCCTCAAGATGTCATGAACTTCTTATTTTTCATGGAGTCTTCATCTTTTGCAACTTTTTCATAGGGCACAGACTATCCATGAGTTGGTCATGTCATCATCCCTTTCATCGGAATGTGATCCATCCATCCATATTTGGCCTTCCTTCATGCAATGTTTTTGGAAGGATATTTCATCCTGCGACATGGTTCTTTTGGAAGACATCAACAACTCTTCCCTTGGCAGTCCTACATAAGACCATCCAGATATTTCTCAAAAAATAAGAAATGAACACTTAAATCAAAATTACCTTAGTGATGGTCTTTCATCATGAAATCTTCTAGTTTGCATCAACATCCTGCATACATATTGACACATATCCAAAATATATATATTTTCAAGGGTTTATTTCTTTTTCAGACTTCATCGGAGTCTTCATATATTTCATGGATATATCCTAGTCAAACCTTCTAGTCCTTAGATGTTGATTTCCATGATCTCTTCCTTCCTTTCTTCACACATTTCATTTTGAATAACTTATAATTAGAGTTCCTCCAATTATTTTCAACCACCTCATATTCCATATGAGGACATTATGTTGATTTCATCTAGTGTGACCCATCCCTTCCTACATTCTTTCATAGGAGGAGATCCCTTTCTTTTGAGCATGCCCTCAAGATAGAGCATTTATCCATGTTACTTGCAACCATATGACATGACTTTTCAAAATCGAGTACAAGCATACATACCTCATTTTTCTTTATGTCATCCAGAATTCCCTTAAAATCTTCCTTGATTTAAAAGAGCTTCAATCCCTTGATCTTCTTCACCTTTTATGTCATCATGCCATCATTCATGAATTCCACAGATTGGATTTTTTTATTAAACACTTGTTTTCTCTCTAGATCAATGAACCTTCTGATGAAGATTCCATCAAAGAATCTTAAGGATATTGAGTATCCCCATCCAACAAATGTTTCCCTTCTTACTGATGTATGATGAACCTTGTCTTGCATGAATTTTTCTCATTTTCCCATAAGTTCCACTTATTCTTTTAATGAGGTTCCCAAGAGATATATTCTTCATAGTTGATTTTCCATAAACTTCAATTTCAACTACCTTTCATGCTTCTTTATGATGCTATCATGAGATCTTGTTTTCAATGCTTCTATGATGCCATGATGCAACCCATTATTTATAATAGCCATATCTTTAAACAAAAGAACTTAAAACCAGGAACTTGAAAATAACTTAGGTGAGGAAGACCATCTTAATCATAGTAGAGATCTCTTACTTCCTCTTTCTTGAACTTATTCTTTTCATCTTCCTCTACTTCTTCGGTGATATGGGCTTCTTCTCTTCCTATTTTTTTATTGTCCTTTTTGAGCTTAGGACAATATTTCCTATAATACCCATATTATTTACATCCATAGCATTGAATCTTAGCTATGTTCTTCTTTCCTTTTTGATGACCAAATTTTCCAAACTTCCCTTTACTTCCAGCAAATATTTGAATCCTTTCATTTGATCCTTCAACACTTTTTCCCCTCAACCTGTCTTCTTCTATCTTGCATAGAGACCACAAGTTGTTGAATAGGATAGCTTTCTTTTCCTCATAGGCATTTGATATGAGGTTACCTTGTTCATCAGTTAGTGCATTTAGAACAATGGAGATCATTTCCTTATCCGATATTATCTCTCCCATATCTTGCAGATGATATCTTATTTGAGAATCTTTTGAGAGACATGAATATATCCCTTCATCCTTTGATACCTTAAATTTGTGTAGAACATATCTAAGTGATATGACCTTTCTTATCACGTCTTTAGAGAATAGTTCTACCAACTTATCATATATCTCTTTTGATGTCTCCAATCATGTTATAGAGGGAATGAGGGGATATTTGACATATTCCAAAAGAATCTCTTGAGCCCTTAGATCCCTTTCCATGTATTCAAATAATGCTTAACATTTAGATGTTTTGGAGACTTTTTCATTGATATGATCAATGACTTCATTTTCTTCGAGGACTATGTCTATCCTCCTTTTCCATGCAATAAAATTCGATGACCCAACCAACTTATAGATCTCCATGCAAAATGAATTCATTTTACTAGATTAGATTATAGAATAAAAGATACTTACTTGTCAAGTGAAAATGAAATCTTCAAATTGATCCCTTTGATGATGATTGGTGAAGATGAATTAATGCCCTTTTGGATAATCTTCTTCCAAATGAAATCCTTGTTTCAATAAAAAGGATATTTCCCTTTTTTATGATGACAATGCCTTTTGATCTAGCTTCTTTTGGATTTCAAGATACTTCAACTTCAAATTGATTGAGAGTGGATCCCAGGAATTCTTCTTTGATTGAGCTAGGACTTTTACTCTCTTCAATATGATGAAGTGATCTTGATCTTAAGGTGCTTTCCTTGGATGAATAAACTTCAAGCTACCTTGATTTGTAGATCTCTTCAACTTGATGAGGCTCTTTGTGGTCTTTTGACGATGACTAGAGGATACCAAGACTTTTGTTGGTGTAGACTTCTTCTTCGATCTAGGGTTTTAATACTTTGTTGTAGATATTGACATCAATTTGATATCCTTTGCTTTGATGCCTTCCTTGATATTTAATCCTAGAGTGTCCCTTAATAAGATTCCCTTCCTTGACTTTGTCACCTTAGCTCTGAAATCATGTTGAGAAATCTAGGGCATCGAGATTAAGTGATTTCTCTGAGAGATAACTACTTGTGAATGTGTTTTACTTCTTATATTATATTATTCTCCTTAGATTATTATTGTGTTCTTCTTTCATCAAACATTTACCAATGCATAAATAATAAAGAGACAAGAGACAAAGAATGTAGGCTATCCGCCAGGGCCAAAAAGTCTCCTACTTGAGAGGAAAACCCAAAAAAAATCTTCTTCTTATAGAGACTTAAATTGAAGAATACCAAGACCAATACCTTTGACCTATTTTCCACTCCAAGACGAAGACACAAATCCTCCTTGATGAGATTCTTCTCGCAATAATCACATCTCTGCTTCTTTCTCCTTCTCGAATACTCTTCAAAATTTTGGTCCCTTGGTTCAGCACTACACTCCTTGGTTCTAGTTTTGAAACCCTTAGCACATGATATTGACCAACTTTGACCTTATATTTTCTTCGCTCTAGAAGGAGACTTCTTCTTGAAACTTCAGCTTTGTCTTTCACCCAAAATCCTCTCTCGATGTGACTGTAATATCTCGACCTTCTGTCTGCACTACATAGGTCTGCAATATCACACATGTGGAGGTAAGTTGGCCCAAAAACAATCCCAAAACAAAACTAAATACCTCGTTTCTCCTTTCCTTCTTCCTCACTGGTTATTAGGCTCCCTTGATGACCTTCACACTTCTTCCTAGCTTCAGATCTTAACCAAATTACTTCTCTGAAATTCTATCCTGAAATGGAATCTGAACTATCCTATTTAAAGTTTCTAGCCCATGCATATAAGCCGACATGAGATGGATGTGAGCCGACATGTCTATTTGAGAGATTGTATTATTGTTTTGAAGCTGGCATGAGATGAATGTGAGTCGACATGTCTATTTGAGAGATTATATTATTCTTGGTCTTGGAGGGCCTTCTTATACTTTCTATATTGACTCGTACAAAAATGTAACGTGCCCAAGAAGGGTCCTTCATACGTGACATTTGAATTTCTTTTAATTTTATGACTAGATGACAAATCCTAAAGGCTCACAATGGGAGCCATCACTAAAAATAAAATTCCTTACTCATGAAACCCATGAGACAATCATTACAATAATAATAATAATAATAATTCTTTACATCAATTTACATGAAATCACAATTACGCATGTCATTATGAAGACCAAACCTAGTTACACTTTTCAACACTATCGAGAGTAGCGCCACATATATTTGCTTCCTGTTATACTAGAAAACCGTTATGGAACAAACACTGAAAATTCCACCTGATGTACTATTCCGGCCAGATGGATTCACTTCCCAATATGCATCTATGAATCCGCACACTTTACTCCCTCTATTTGTTTGTACCATAATCCATTATGGGTAGTGCCTCTCAGGTACCATAAAACATGCTTAGCTTCCTTCCAATACAATTTGGTCGGCCTAACCATAGCTTGGCTCAATCAGTTGACTGCATAGCACATATATGGTCGTGTGTTCACAAGATACATTAATGAAACCACTAATTATCGATAAATGGTAGCATCCACCTCTTCACCTGAATTGGCAGTATCCTTCCTCTAGTTGGTTGCTAGAGGTGTCTCCATGGGCTTACAACTCTCCATGTGGAATCTCTACAATATCTTGTTGTTATGCTTGCCTTGAGACACAAACAATTCCCCATCGCCTTTCAATACTTCTAGCCTAAGAAAGTAATGCATGAGACCCATGTCTTTCATCTCAAATTCCCTTACAAGATCCTCCTTGCAAGAGTTGATCAGTTGCTCATCGCCTATTAATATTAAATCATCAAGATATAAAACAATGATAAGAAATTTACCTTCTACCAAAATATGATAGAGGTACTTTTGGTAAATCCCATTCCTATGAGATAAATTTCGATCCGGGTGTACCAAGCATGGGGTGCTTGTTTGATACCGTACAATGCTCGCTTGAGTATGTACACATGAGACTCCTAATCAAATATCTCAAAACCTTATAGTTGCTCGATCTACACCTCCTCCTCAATAACCCCATTGAGGAATGTTTCTTTTACATCCTTTTGGTGGATCTTCCACCCCATCTTCCTAGCCAGTGCAAGAATTGATCTAATGGATGAATACCTTGCTACAGGAGCAAAGGTTTCCTCATAGTCAATTCCCTCAACTTGAGAGAATCCTTTGGCCAAAAATCTAGACTTATACTTCTCTATGCTTATGTCTATCACATTATTAACTTTGAATATCCATATCGAACCCACAATTGATTTCTCTGTCGATCTTGGGAACACTTCCCAAATATTGTTCTTCATGAGGGATTTATATTCTTCCACCATTGCATCAACCCAAACTGGTTGCTCAACTACTTCCTCAAAAGAGTATGACTCGATATCTACAAGCTCAATCATTAGAGCCATGCAGATAGTGTACCTCTTGGGTGACCTCCTTTGCCTGTGCAAATTTGAAGGAGCTCTCACATCCTCCCTCACATCCTGCACCAATCTATCATCTTTCGTGGTTCTTTATCTCCCTTCTCTGTATGGTTTTGCTTGATTGGATGTATCCACTCTGCCTCCTTTTTTATCCTCTATTTGTGGTTGTTCCACAACTTCCTGAGGCTCCTCCTTTGGAGCTAAAAGCTCTTCTTCTAGTGGGATATGAAGCTCCCTCTCAAGACAGCACTGCATCACTTTCTCCTTATATAACTTTACATCCCTTCTAACAACTGCCATTCTAAGGGAAGGTAAGTACGCACGATAATTATGAGAAGTTTCGATGTAACCCACAAAAACTCCCAACTTTACTACTGGCTCAAGCTTCTTCCTCGAATCTTTGGAGACATGGAAGTAAACAGAGGCTCCAAAAATTCTGAAGTGAAACACACTTGGCTTTCTCCCCAAGAAAGCCTCCTCCCGTGTAATCATACTGAGAATCTGATGAGGACTATGGTTGTGCAAGTAGATTGTTGTGTTACATCCATCTTCCCTCAAATGCAATGGTAGGCCTTGGTCATGTAGCATATCTCTCACAACTCCCACAATGCTAATTTCTTTCTCTCAACTACCCCATTCAACCTTGGGTTGTGGGGTGTTTTCGACTCTCTTTGAATGCCTTATTTCACACAGAAATCCTTGATGTCACTTGAAACATAATCACCTCCATTGTTGCTCCTGAGAGCCTTCACCTTCTTATTGGTCTCTTTCTCAACTAGTGCCTTGAATTCAACAAACTTTGGGAATGTCTCATCCTTCTTCTACAAGAATAATATCCAACACTTCCTTAAGAAATCATCAACAAAAAGAACATAATACTTATGTCTGGTTGTGGAGGCTATTGAGAAAGGTCCACAAACATCAGAGTGGACTCTTTCCAAGATTGCATGTGCTTTGTTGTCTCGATCATGGGATGTATATTTCACATACTTCCCCAAGGTACAACCCTTTCATACATCCTAATTCTCAAGTGCTCATTTAGGAAGGCCATTAGTTATTTTTTGCATAATTTTAAGGGTGTCGTAATGAAAATGGCCCAATCTCCTGTGTCAGAGCTCACCGTCATCATGATTGTGCACTTTCTCTACCTTACTACTTAATGCAGCATAATCTTGCACATCCAACTTGTATAGGTTCTTCACACAAACCCGGATCTACTTCACATGTTCAGTGGCTATGTGTCTCAGGAATGATTTCATTTTATTGAAGATCACATCATAACCGCAATCCTCCAAAATTGTTACATAGATGGGATTCTTCTTTAGGATTGGAAAAAACATGACATCTGAGGTGAATAAAGGATCTTGACCTCCTCGTAAAGGTTATTGTACCAATCCTAACCTAGCACGGTAGCTTTTGTCGTCCCCAAGCTCAATATGCATATGGAGATCTTTCTCCTTCAGGTGACTGAAAAATTCTTTACACCCTATCATGTGGAACAAGGCATCGAAATCCAAGTACCACACACTCCCCATCATAGTGTTGGCCATGTATGCGATAAGAGTGAAGTCTAGCTCAAACTGTGAAGCCAATTCCTCACCTATTTCTCCTCTCTAGTTCTTATTGCTAGACATTTTGTGTGAACACTTTGTAGCATAGTGCTCAAATTCATGGAAATTAAAGCATTTAATTTTGGACATGTCTTTATTCTTTCCCCCTTGAATGGATTTTGGTTTGGTTTGGTGTGAGACTTCTTCCATTTTCCCTTCTTACCTTTTCCAACCAATGGAAAATTTTCTTCATCCTCTACTTTGGATGAAGTTCTATCCCGATTATTTTTCCTGAACTCTTCTTATACCAAGTCATGCCACAACCTTTCCCACTTCAGTACATTTTCCATTCCATTTACACAGTCCTGGTAGCTATGCTAGGATTTTGGAAAGCCTATCAGAGCTAGGCTCACTAGGTCCTCTTCTGCAACAATCACACCAACCCCTCCAAGCTCATCCTGAACTTTTGTAAATTTAGTGAGATACTGCGGGATAGTATCATTCTTCTCCATTTTAATTTTTCAAAGTTTGTCTTTGAGGGCTAATTTTCTATGATCATTGTTATTATCTAATAGCTCTATCAGTGCCTTCCATATTGTGAAAGAAGTTTATTTTCCATGGATATTTGAGACAATGCAATCTCACACTCCCCCCAATATTATTCTCCTCACCTTGGCTACATATTCTTCCATTGGGCTAGGTTTTGTGCATCATTTGATCTGGGTTTTGCAGTGTCTGCCTTGACATATTCCAACAATCCATTATCATCAAGCATCGCCTCCATGTGATCCTTCAATGCAATGAAATTTGAGTTGCCTTCCAAGGCATACTCTAGTCTCAGCCTGTTAAAGTTCATCTTCCCAACTCTAAAGAAACCCTTCTACACTGAAGCTACAAATTTGAACCTCCTAAGGAACAAATTTGAAATCCCTATTCTAATGTGAATCCTACTCTAATACCATGTAGAAATATGGCGATAGAATTGCAAATTCTCAAGAATTTTGATCTAAAATCAAGTGACACAATCCTACTCAACTAATCTACGGAATATAATTCATAATTTAGAACAAAAACCACACACATGCAATCAGAGAAACCATACATGCGCAATATTTTTCTAGGGGAAAGAAACTGCTAAAAACCCCTTAAGATTTCTTTCATTAATTAGATTAATAGAGAATGTGTTACAATTACTTGCTCGCTTTGAGCACAACCTACAAGTGAATAACCTATCTCTCTACTCAATGAGAAGCTCTGAACTAGACTTAGTCAAATTATGCCTCAAATTGAGCCCCTATTTCCTTGCGCAAATCCTGAGGAATTAAGCCCCTACTATTTAGGAATTTTTCTCCAATTGATTGCGCAATTCCCAAGGTTGATCATTTGATTGCATGCAACACCTATGCACTCAATAATAATCTACAACTGATGTTACACTACCTTGGAATCTCCACCACAACTAGGGAAATCGAATTATCTGCATGCACTATCTATTTTAGGCTTATTGATCAGTTAACTGGATGATCACTGAGTTAGATTGTTGTCCCACTGCACAACTGAACTTCCACTAGTTTTATCAACAATTAGAACTAGTTTAACTGAATACAAATGGAAATAACTAACCTTGAATGCTACAAATTAGCATTCACGCATGCTTAGCTGAACTCCAAGCTCTCTAACTCAAATTTACTAAGTAAACTGAGTGACACAAGCCATGTCACTCAACTTAACAACCTCCAAGTTGTCTGTTGATGTGGAAATTCGAATTTTATTCAATTTGACCAAGGCAAAGTCAAATTGAGATTTCTTGCTACATTTTCAACATTGCCAACTCTTCTCAATACATTTCTAGATCCTCTACCATATTTTGAAGTGCCTCTAGGATATATTTGGAATAGTTCAATGATGACAACGTTGAGATGTTGAGAGACATCTCCTCCTTCCATCAAGTTGAGGAGTTTAATGACTTCATCTCAAATTACTATTAATAAGAAGACATGTAACATCTCGAGAGCTAGATTTTCCTGCCTTGATCTATGAATATTATAGTTGAACCTTTAAAAATAATCTTCAATACTTTCATCATCATTCTATGTCATATTGAAGACTTCCTCCCTTCTTTTTTTATCCTTCCAGTAAGTTTGATACTTCTCTAGGAATTTTTGTTGCATTTGACTCCAAGTGTGGATGCTACCTTTGCCAAGACTCATGAAACAATGTAACACAATTTTCTTGAGTGTGGTAGGAAATAATTTCAACTTTTGAGTATTTATCACATAATCATAACTCCTATAGAGTACATCAAATATGAAAAGGAATATATTAAGGTATTTCTTGGATGAACTTATGAAATTTTGGCAAAGCTAAGTGAGGAATGTTCTTCATTTTGGTTTCCTCATCTGACTTGAGCATAGGAAATATAGAGATATTTTCTTCTTCCCTAACTTTGTGGGACATCTCTTCTTGAGGCTTGTTTTCTTCTTTCAGAGGTTCTCTAGGAGAGTCATAAAAATTCAAATCTTTAGAGTGGAACTTTTCACTGAATAGATTTTCAGAAAACAAAGATTTTTTTGGTGTAAAGGGTGAATCTTTTGAAATCTTGGGCTCTTAGCCAAAGATTTCAGGTTTCTTTTTAGCAAGAGAACTTGTTGTGGGAGTTAATTAGTTCAATTGACTATGGATTTTTTCCTATTAAGATTGACATACACTGTTAGTTTTCTGGGGTTTTTTGGTAAATCTACACTATTGATCTCTAACTCTAGGCATGAAAAATTAAGGTAAGTTGTTGTAAAGAGAAATTGATTGCATCAGCTAATGAAGCAAGCAAAAATTTAAAAAAACAAACAAAAAAGGCAAAAAACAATGATCGTACTATTCACAGTTCCCTAAAAACAGTGCCAAACATGGCAAGCCTTTTAATTACCTTTCTAATTGTTCAGAAAAACAACCAAAAGTATGTGCATTTAATTATCAACTATGGTTTGTATGGAACTTGTGTATTATCATGCACCATCCATGCTGGTATAATATGAAGTTGTAGTATTCTAAATGAATGTCACAAGACAATATATTGAGATGCTTTCACAAGTCACCAAAAAAAATCCACACCACATTTTCAATCAAAACCACTCTTGCTAAAAAGAAAAGATCATACTTTTCAAGAAAGTAAACACACTCACGGGAAAGTAAACACACTTGTAGAAAAATAAAGAGATTGTTAGTAAAAGGTGACTTATTCAAGTGTTTTAGAAGATCTTGGATTTTGCAAAAAAAATTAATGAAATGTAGTAGCTTACACATATGTAATAAATCACAAGTTGTAAGAGATTCAAACCATGCCATGTTATAAAGAATCGCACCACATATGAAATTACAATTATGGAAATAAATTAAAGCAAAGAGTAAATGTGACAATAGAGTTATTAGTTAAACCTACAAAATAGAGTATTGTAATGTTAATTGCAAAGCTGCAACAATGTGAGTCATAGCATCAATCTAATCTATAAGCTAGAGTTATAATTGCAAAAGAGTCACATCAATAACCAAACCACGTGTTAGATCTGTGAGAGTTACAATTGTGCATAGGTTCAAGAGTTGCAGTATTATATAATTAACTAGATTAAATGTTAGATTTGCAACATTGTGTAAAGAATAGAATCAAAGTTGTAGCAGTATGCTAATATCAAAATAAGCGTGGTAGCAATATGATAAATAGAGGAATTGTTGGAAATGAAGAAATACAAATAAAATGACAACTACACTATAATGTACAAAAAATACATGGACAATGTGGGGGGCTTACCTCCTTAGAGGAGGAACTAGGCATAGAAAATAGAAACGTGCTAGCCAATCAACACAACATTGGTGGAAAGAAACAAGAACTTATATTGCAGAATCTAAATTGCAAGTGCATACTAGTTGAGTATCTCCAAATTCTAGATTTTAGATTTAAAGCCATTGATTCACTACTATGTTAATTTATGGTTGTCCTACTTATACAAATGTCTAAACAATGTTAAGAGTTTGATGGGAAATCATGAAAACCTGACTATTCCATATATTTACAACAAATTACCTTCATAACGTAGAAAGTGGGGAAACGATGACTCAATCAATTGTGTGAAAAAGGGAAATTGTGTCATGATTTCCTTGTGGAGCAACTAATTGTCCTTGTCACTTTACTGCATTAGGAGATTGGTTAATTGACCAATCTGGGTGTTTCATTAGCAATAGTTGTGAAGCTAAGATGAAATGTTGTAATAGTTATCTAGAGTTGCAAAAGTTGCTTTCAAAGTATGATGTGACAACAACACCTAGGAGAGTTGTAATAGTGAGGCATCGCAATGTGAATGTCTACATGTTTCAGTTGTAGCACGGGTATCTTCAACTTAGAATTGCAACATGTGTGTTAAATTTGCAGTACTTCAGAGTTGCAACACCTAGCAATAGGGAGTTGTAGCACCTGGAAATACAGAGTTGCTCATCTAGGGGATCAAAAATATGCTCAAAAAATAAAGTTGCTCAAAATATTCTAAAACTAGTGCCAAATTATAGATCTCTTCATTCTCACTTCAACCCGATACCGTATGAGAAAGTTATCGCGTTCTGAAGTTTTTGGCAAACAACGAAAAAGTCAACTTGCTAGGTTGACTGGGTAACTGATTGGGAAGGCCGTATGATGATGTGGCACTAACATCAATAGCTGACGATGAAGTATCGTTGTTAGAATGATCCAATCAAGATAAGACAGATGGTGTGCTAGTATTGGCTAGAGAATTTGTGATTTGGGCCAATCCCAGGCCACCACATGGGACAATCCCAAGCCACCACATGGGCCAATCAAAGGGCGACACATGGCCCAATGAAAGGCTTCCATGTGGCCTCAAGAATGGTGAAAAAATTTGTTTCATTGAACTGATATACCTATGTCAAATTCGATCCCACAACCTCATAGTTAATAACCAATCACCATATTTTTATGCCATTGTCAGTTATCATTACAATTACCTGACGAATTCAAATTTAAATGTTAATTATTTTGGTGTTGGGAGAAGGGGGATGGGTGTGTGGCCCCAACCCCAGGTTCTATGGCACCCACATGACCATGGCATTGGTGAGAGGGGCGGGGCAGGAAGCCCTAGCCGCAGGTTCCATTGAACTTCACACAACCATCAACAAGGGCGTTGGAGGAGGGTTGGCATGTGGCCCCAACTCATGGACATATGGATAGCTTATATGATTAGGAGAGAAGAGTTGGTGGGTGTGTAGCCTCTGGCCCACGGCCCTGGCCACATTGAGTGCCATTTGACCGACTAGAGGGCGGAGGAATAGGTCGCAAGGGTTAACTAACAATCTAAAATTTTGCATAATCAACAATAGAATTAGTGTCAAAACCACACAAAATTATCGCCTGGTGGATCTACCAAGAAGGGAACCTGTTGCCATTTTTGCTAGTTCTACGAATTTGCAAAGAAGATAACAGGAAAATGAAGGAGGCCTAACTTGGTCATTTTTCATCCTTTTTTAGCCCAAGAAGAGCCTACTCAGAGGGTTTTGGGTGTTTTAGACACAACGGCATCATTTATTTTTTTTATTTGAGAATTGTATGATGATGTAATTGACATTTTGAGCATATAATTTAAAGGGCCAACAATGGAAGTGGTACCCGGAGATGTAGCCTAGGAGGGGTGAACTTCATCATCAAATTGTTGTTTTGTGATGGTACATGTTGTCTATTTTTATTTGTTTAAATCGACAAAACTTAACTAAGTTTATTAAGTTTATGTGTTTTTGCAATTTTAATCCATTTCTCACAAGAAATAAACTAACTTGCAAACTTTTACAAGATCGTTCAAATTTTTAATTATAGATCAGTTTGGTATCAAAGCATGGTTGTTTTGAAGGTTTGACCATTTTTGCAAGTGTTTTCTTGAATGATTAGAAGGTCTAAATTTAAGAGAGGAGAAGTATTTCTTGAAGAACCAAACCCTCAAATTGGTTCAAGAAGGTAACAAACTCCAAAAACTCCACCAGCCATGGCACATGAAGAAGGACAAGAGTTGATGCCTAAAGATGAAAGAGCTTTTAGAAAGGCTTTCTATGATATGTCTGAGATGGTAAAAGTATTGTACAATAAAAGGAAAACAAGGTTGCAAGGAGAAAGTTCTAATCAACAAAAAGGTAATGGTGGTGATGGGAGCAAGCCTCCACCTCCACCTTGTTGATAAATCTATAGGGAAATAATTAGAGTGATTTCTCTTTACTTGATAACTGCTTGTGATGTCCTTTTAACTTATTAGCTTTGTTACTTATTATTATGTTTTTATATCATCAAACAACCACCAAAACAAGAAGAACATGAACACAGAATATAGCCTGCAAGTCAGGGCCAAAACCTCTCCACTTGAGAGGAAAACTGTTAAATCTCTTTTCTTCCTTATAGATTCTTCAATTGACGAATTCCAAGACCTTTAAACTGAGACCGATACCCTCCAAGACCAAGACAAACCTCTTTGGATGATGTTTTATCCTTGATCCAGTCGAACCCAGTCAAATCTCTTCCAATAGCACAAATTTGACCTTCCACTATAGAATTTGGGCCTCCATTGCAGAAATGAAAATTTTGGCCCTCCAGCAGTTGTTGGTGCCACAAGTGTGAACCATGTTTAGCCTTCCAAGGCTTCCTTAAACCTTATCTTTGCTTTCTTTGAATTTTGGAGCTTGAGGGGGACCTCTGGTGACATTTCTTGACCTTATTGCCTTATTTTCTCTAAGATAAAACTTGTAGATGAAAACCCTATATCTGTTGCAGAAACCCTAGTCCTCCTTCACACCTATGAGAGAGAAATAGCCCAAATCAAAGTCTTCTTCATCCTCTTCCTTCTTCATTGTCTTCTTCTTCCTCCTTCTTTGCTAGAATGAGTGAGCGATGAATGTGCTTCAAGGAGTTTTAGTTTCCTCCTTTATATAGGCTCTTCAAGGTGGACATGGCTCCCCTTTTTAGGTTGACTTAACAGTTGCTAGGCCGACTTGGTCTTGGACAGTATTTTGACACTTTTAAAGACAAAAACAATTTTCTTTACAAGTTATAATGTGCCCAATGGGGTCTTCAACTTATGACAATGAATCTTTTGAATTCTTTACCTAGGATAAACCCAAGAAGCACTCAATGGGTGCTTGACCTATAAAATAAAATACCTTGAGCATGAAACCCATGCTCTAAAATAATATAATAATTTTCCTTCATTTTACAATTTACAAGAATCAAAAGTACATTTCATATTTATGAAGACCGAACCTAGTTACACATTTTTCAACACACCTCATCCTTCACTTCCATCTTCACCTCTAGCTTCACCTCCATCATCACCTCCTTCTTCACCTCCTTCAACACCTATAAATGCTCCTCCTAGATCTCCAAAATTACATGCTAAGTCCCCCTTGCTTAAGCTTGATGTCAAGTTTGAATTGCCTATGTACAATGGGGAAGTAATGCTAAAAAGTTGGATAATTGCGTTCATCAAATTGAAGTCTATTGCAGGATTAAAAATATTGATGATGAGGTTACAAATATCCATCTTTCTTCTCTTCATTTGGAAAGTGCAGCCCTCATCTGGTGGGAGTCCAGAACTCAAGAAGATTTGAAGAAAAGTGGTAAAATTATCTCTTCTTGGAATGGTTTTATAGTTGCATTAAGAAGGAAATTTTATCCATTAGCTTATATGAAAAAAGAAATTATGGATTGGCAAAATTTTAGACAAGCTAAATTTCAGAGTTTTCAAAGTTACACACAAGAATTTAGAAGAAGATATTTAATCTTTGGTGTTGATTTGCTTTCACAAGACACTCTCCTTAAATACATAGGTGGATTACATAGTTATTTGAGACATACTATACTTATGTTTAATCTTGCCAATATAGGTGAAGTATGTGTTCATGCAACTCATTTAGAATCAAGAGGCAAGAATGTTCCTCAAGGGACTAGCAAGAAACCATCTAAATCTGAAGATAAAGGAAAGGGTAAGTTTAAAGGCAAAGGAAAAAAATTGCTACAGTCAAGAAAGATGAAGAGAAAATTACATGTAAACATTGTTCAAAAGAAGGCCATAATGAAGACCATTGTTGGAAATTACATATGGAAATGAGACCAAACAATTTCAATAATAAGGGGAAACAAAAGAACGTTGCTACAACTCAACAAGATCTAGGATCTGATTTAGGTGATGAAACATAAATCACAACCATGGGAATGAAAAGTAAAGCTTAAGCCTATTGAGTATCAGAATGATAAAGAAATAAGTGAGATTTTTCATATAAGGGTCATTGCAAAACATACAAAAGTTGATACATTGTTTGATAGTGGATCCCAAGTCAATCTTATTTCTAAAGCAATTGTCAAGAAACTAAATCTAGAAACTACACCTCATACTAAACCTTACCCTTTGGGTTGGGTATGTGATGATTCCAAATTACAAGTGACAAGAAAGTGCAAACTCAAATTCTCCATCACTGCAAACTTTATAGATGAGGTAGAGCTTGATGTTGTACCACTTGACATATGTGGAATTGTTTAGGGATTCCATACTTGTACGGTCGAAAAGCCATATTTTATCATCATGAGAAAAAATATCATCTTTTTAAAGACGGAGTTGAGTATATTGTCAGAGCACCTTGCAAGAAGATGAAATTATCTCTTGTAAGTGTTGGTCAGATGAAAGTGCTTGTAAAGGCTAGTAATAATTTTGTATTATCGACGATTAAAGCTAAAGATATTGTTGAATCTGAAGCTTTCACAGGATGTGATTCTAAACTTAAGCCTGAATTGGTTAAAGTTATTAACACTTATGACAAGATGTTTCAGGAACCTGAAGGGTTGCCTCCTAAAAGAGGAATCCAACATGAGATTCACTTGCAGCAAGATGCACCACTTCCAAATATTGACATGTATATAATTTCAATTTTAAAGAATGCATAAAATTCAAGAGTTTCTTGACAAAGGGGTCATCAAGCCTAGCACATCTCCTTGTGGGTCTCCTATTGTCTTGGTTCTAAAGAAAGATGGTACATGGCACATGTCTGTGGATTTTAGAGCTTTGAACAAGATCACAGTAAAGAATCATCCTCTTCCTCGCATTGATGATTTTCTAGATCAATTAAAGGATGTTGTTTACATTACTAAGTTAGATTTGAGAATCAGTTATCATCAGATAAGGATTGTTGAAGATGATATTTGGAAAATTGTATTCAATACAAAACAAGGTTTGTTTGAATGGTTAGTTATGTCATTTGGGCTTTGCAATGCACCTGCAACATTCATGAGATTTATGAATGATTTGTTCAAACCATTCCTTGATGATTTTGTCTTATTCTACTTAGATGATATTCTGATTTTCAGTAAGACTCATGAAGAGAATGTCAAGCATGTGAAACAAGTTTTAGATGTCTTGAAAAAAGAGAAGTTTTATTTGAAGATGTCAAAGTGTGAATTTAGGAAAACCTCTTTTGTTTATTTGGGTCATATTGTAGGAGGGGTGAATTGAAAATTGATCCCTCAAAAGTTGAAGTTATTGTGAATTGGACTAAACCCAACAATATAATAGAAGTTAGGATATTTTTGGGAGCATCCTAATATTGGAGAAAATTTATCACTAACTTCTCACTCATTGTAGCACCATTAAATGATTTAAAAAGTGTGAAAATTTTCTTTTAGTGGGAAGGAAAACAGCAGAAAGCCTTCGACACTTTGAAAGAGAAAATTAGTACAACACCAGTTCTAGCACTTCTAGATCTTAAGTGGCCATTTGAGATTCAAACCAATGCAAGTGATTATGATAAGGGAGCAGTTTTGATGCGTCATGGTAAGCCTATTTGTTATCATTCTGAAACCTTTACTAATGCAGTAATTAACTATCCAACTTATGCTAAAGAGTTGTATGCTTTGGTACAAAGCATGAAGAAATGGAAGCATTATTTGATGGGTATAGAAATGATTATTAATACTGACCATCAACCTTGGCAATATTTACAATCATAAACCAAGCTACATCAAGGTAGACATTTTAGTGGATGAGATTCCTACAACAATTTCATTTGGTAATCAGGTACAAGAAAGGTATATACAACAAAGTTTTTGATATGTTATCAAGGCCTATTATTATGCATTTGTTATTCTCAAGCATAAATCAATCGTGCATGAAAGTTATATTGAATAGTATGCTCAATATAACGATTTTAAAGATGTTTATGCAACTTTGAGTCAATGTAATATGTTGAAGAGTTGGATTATCATGTTCATAACAAGTTGTTGCATCATCTTGGCAAGTTATGTGTTCCATAAAGGAATTCCATGCTTCTCTTATTGTTGGTCACTTTGGTGTAGGAAAAATAGTTGCACAAATTCATAGGTATTGTTATTGGCCTTCCATGAATGAAACTATTTCAAGATATGTAAAAGGATATTTTATGTGTGCTACTAGAAAGCCTAGCAATAGGATATTGGGTTTGTACACTCCACTTCATATTCCTTCTCTTCCATGGGAAAGTATTTCTATAGATTTTGTAGGGGTTCTACCAATGTCTAGGAAAGGTCATGATTATCTATATGTTGTTGTGAATCATTTCAACAAAATGTGTGTGTTGATGCCATGTAAGAAATAGGTTATAGTTTAACAAACCACAGAGATGTTCCTCCAAAATGTATGGGTTCACTTTGGGTTGCCCACTCTATTATTTATGATCGATATTCTCGACTTGTCAAGATGTTTTGGTCAAGTTCATGGACACCAAGTTGAAGAAGAGCATGGAATTTCATCCACAAACTGATGGCCAGACAAAAGTAGTGAAAATAACAGTAGTGTATATCCTTTGAGGATATTGTGATAAGCATCCTAAACTTTTGGATGAGCATATGAGCATTTTCATTACATCCAGCATGCCAACAATCATGCCAAGCACTCATCTATGCAAGTATCTCCATTTGAAGCTTGTTTGGGTTATTTTCCAAAGTCTCCTTTGGATTTCATCTTTGGTAGAAAAATTGCAATAGATGGAAATAGTGATGTGGACAAAGCCAAGCATTTCATTGAACAAATTTAGCTAGTGCATCTAAGAGTACAACAGAAACTAGTGAAAATCAAAGCCAAGTACAAAGAAAGACATGACAAGCATCGAGTTGATCATGATTTCCAAGTAGGAGATCAAGTTTGGTTGTATATCAGCAAGGAAAGACTTTAAGGTGATGGTAAAAATATCAAGCTAATCAGATATGGTCCTTTCAAAATTTTGGAAAAGATTGGTAACAATGATTTCCGATTAAATTTGTCACCTTATATGCAAATTTATTCTGTTGTGAATATGGAAAACTTGAGATTGTATGAGCCTCCAATGATTGATGATCATGAAAAGAAGGTTCAAATTCCATCTATAGAAGATTTTGCTCCTAAATATTTAGATGAGTTGCAGGAAGACTCAATTCTTGATAGGAGAATAAAGACTTCACGCAGAGGCAACATGGAGTATCTTAGAGTGGGGCTCAAAGGTATCAATCCAAGTAAAGCAAGGTGGATTGAGATCAAGAAATTGAGGGAGTTCTATCCTCACTTGCTGAGTAAAAACACACTTTTGGTGGTCGAAAAGCTTCTAGTGGGGAGGAATGATTGAGGGGATCAAAAATATGCTCAAAATCTTCTAAAACTAGTTCCAAATCATAGATCTCGTCATTATAATTCCAATGATGCTTGAATCGCCTCAATCTAAAACTGTATAAGGAAGTTATCATATTCTGAAGTTTTTGGAAAACAACTAAAAAGTCAACTTGCCAGGTTGACTAGGTAGTTGACTGGGCAGGTCGTATGATGATGTGGCACTAATGTCAACAACTGACTATGTAGTATAGTTGTTAGAGTAAGTTAATCAAGATAAGACGTGGTGCGTTGGTATTCCCTAGAGGATTTGTGATTTGGGCTAATCATGGGCCACCACATGGGCCAACCAAAGGGCGCCACGTGGCCCAATGAAAGGCTACAATGTGGCCTCAAGAATGGTGCTAAAAATTGGTTCATTAGATCGATAGACCTCCACCAAATTCGATCCCATGACCTCACAGTTAATAACCAATCAATATACTATTACGCCACTGTCAGTTCTTGTTACAACTACCCGACGAATTTGAATTTAAATGTTAATCGTTTTGGCGTTGGCGGAAGGGGGTTGGGCGCATGGCCCCATCCCTAGGTTCTACGATACCCATGTGACCATGGCGTTGGGGAGAGGGGCAGGGCAGGAATCCCTAGCCCCGAGTTCTGTTGAACTCCACAAGACCGTCGGCAAGGGCGTCAGAGGAGGGTTGGTGTGTGGCCTTAGAGTGTGGACACATGGATAGCCCATAAGACCAAGAGCATGGAGCCGATGGATGTGTGGCCTTTGGCCCGTACCCCTGGCCACATTGAGCACCATGTGACCAACTAGAGGGTCAAAGAAGAGGGCGCAGGGGCTAACTAACGGTTTGACATTATGCACAATCAACGAAAGAATTAGCACTGAAACCACACCAAATTATCACCTTGTGGATCCACCAAGAAGATCATTTGTTTCTAGTTTTTCCAGTTTTGTGAATTTGTAGAGAAGATAATAGTAAAATGAAGAAGGAAGCCTAATTTGGTCATTTTTCAATCTTTTTAAGCCCAAGAAGAGCCTACACGGGGGTTTTTTAGTGCTCTAGACACAATGGCAGCATATTTTTGTGATTTGAGCATTGTATGTTGATGTAATTGACATTTTGAGCATATAATTTAAGGGGCCAACATTGGAAGTTGGACTTGGAGAGGTA
Organism: Pinus taeda; assembly: GCA_000404065.3. Classification (NCBI taxonomy): domain Eukaryota; kingdom Viridiplantae; phylum Streptophyta; class Pinopsida; order Pinales; family Pinaceae; genus Pinus; species Pinus taeda. The sequence goes on along the minus strand of APFE030594690.1, from coordinate 18,376 downwards.
GCCCAAGAGGGGTGAAATCCGTCATCAAATTGTTGTTTTGTGATGCTACATGTTGTCTATTTTTCTCTGTTTGAATATTCAAAACTTAACTAAGTTTATTTGCTTTTGCAATTTCGATCCATTGCTCACAAGACATAAACTAACATGCAAACTTTTACAAGAAACCTTCAAGTTTTTAATTACGGGTCAGTTACAACACCTAGCAACAAGGAGTTGTAACAACCATCCATTGGTGAGTTGCAACGCATGTATGTTGCTCATACCTGGAGGTACATGTGAAACACTTCCTCCTAGGTACCATTGATTAGCATAGAAAGGTAATTATTTCCTTAAATGCATATGAATAAGCATTAAATTGACATACTAAGAGAATAAATATGCCTTGAACAAATTGCATTCATATGGGAAAAATTATGGTTGGAATGAGGTGAAAAATGAAAAAAAAGATAGGCAAAAAGGTCCTAGATGGGTGTTGGAAAGATGTTGAATTGGGCATCCATCAAATGATTTACCAACCCTTCCTCAAGCTTAGTATTCTCATTAAGAGGGATCTCGAGGAAGGGTCAATTGACTCTTCTTCAATGTTAGTATACATCTTAAATGGGGCTTGAATAAGGATCAATATTATAGATCAAGATTCCTATGGAGATGGATATCATACAATGATTGTTCAACCATTATTTAAGAACAATATTCACATTGATGGGGAGCCTTCCTATACTACAATATTTTTTTTCTAGTGGGTTCACATGGAATGGTTATCCAACCCTTGTTTTATATTAATATTCTCATCAAGGAGGATCTTAAAGAATGGTGGATGAACCCATCTTCAAACTTAGTATTCTCATTTGAGTGGGAGCCTAGTGAAGGGTCGACCAATCCTTAAAAATAGTAATCTTGTCAAGAGGTAATTCATGGATGGGTCAAGTATCCCTTTCTCAAGATTTGTTTTCTCCTTTAAGGAGAGTGTAAGGAAGGTTTAGCCAACCCTTCCTAGAGATTAATATTCTCATTTGAGGGGAGTTTTTAATAAGGGTCTATTGACCCTTCATATAGATTTAGAGGGAGCTTGAAGAAGGGTTTTTTTTACCCTTCTTCAAGCTTATTATTTGTATCAAGTGAGAGCTCAACGAAGGGTTGAATGACCCTTATTCTAGATTGAAATTCTTGTTAAAGGGGAGATATAATGGTTATTATATTTACATCGTAAGGCGTTTCCCTTTGAAATGAATTGCCCCAGCCGATGCCGTGTCCTATTGTTGACCGTGGATTTGTGGTGTTAGACGATTGAACAAAATCCTCACACTGTCATTTTGTCTCCTTTTGTCTCCCAACCCAATAGCCCAATGGCCTCTCTGTCTTAGAGTTGTTGTTCGGGCTCAAACACTTATAGTGGTGCGAGTGCTCGCCCATCCAAATACAATCCAGATTCAGCTTCAGATCTGATCTCCGTAAAACCGAGTTTTTGGATTTTAAATCTGCCATTGATTCGGAGAAATACTCTCCAGGGTTTAATCTATTGATTTCGAAGGTTTCATCTGTCAATTTCCAGAGGCTTTTGGCTCTGCGATTTTTTTTGTTTTTTGTTTTTCAAATTTTTACAGCCATGTCACTTCGAACCAATTCTCGGACCAAGGTCGGGAAGAAGATGAACTGACAAAAATTAGCATCTCCTCTAATGACGAGAGAATGTGGTTATTTCAATAATTAATTTATGCCATTAACCCTAAACATATCGTCGTTTTGTTCTGGAAGGGTTGTTCCAACCGCACTAATCCCTCACGAGGTACCATCGACTTCTATGCTGTATTTACAGTACAGCGTAATGATTCTTTTTACTTTCCTGCTTTTCTCTTCCTCATTTCTTCCACTTTTTTGCAAAATTTGGGGTAGTTTAACCGTACACGTAACAGCTAAGTGTTCTTTACAACAATCTTGAATACTTTCAATATAATTAGTACACAATTGGAGAATGTTCAAATGCAATTCTAATATCATATTACAGTGTCTTCTTCCCAATTTATATGTTTACATTTCCTTTAGTATTTCTGCCCTTGCGAATGTTATGTTTTTAGGATTGCAAAAGGCCGAGAGTCTAACAATCTGGAGGCTATACTCTTTACATTGGCCTGGGTTATGTTTAGTTAAAAGTGAAAACAAAGGAAATGTGGGTTGGTTAGGGGTTTCAGAAACTTGGTGGCACATTAAGGTTTTTGAGGAATAGAAAGTCAATGCAACTTCCACGTTGAAGTCCAGTGTAGATGCAGTAATAACAAAGAGCCTCTTAGGACCTCTCAAGATTGGATGCAGAGGAAATAATTCAAACCAAAATCAGATATCTAATCCTTATTCAGGCCCAAGTTTACTCTCATTCGGTAACTAAAATAGTTATAGAAGCTTAGTAATTCGTCTTGAAAATTGTAATTCTGCATTTAGATAGCATTACGACGAAGCCCAACGTCTTAAAAATCTAACCCCGATGTTCATTAAGGAGTTCAGAAAGAAAGTGCCACAACGTTTGCAGAACATCCATGGACACTGGTTATGCTGAGATAGAGATGAGAAAGGGGTTTCTTCATACCAACGTTTTATTCCATATCCATTCAATCTGTAGCCGGATTTGTATAAAATTGAGAGTATAAACTCTGTCATGCATACACTGATGCCAATTCTTGCAAATATATAGTGATGAATTTGCTGCAAAAGTTCATAAATATTGATACACTTTTGGCAAGTTTAGCTCGGTATTTTAGTAGGGTGTGCCATCTGGTGGTCTGTTTTTTTAACAGATATCTGGGGGGACAGTTGGTGAAGTGAAAACTATTGTAGACATGCACGAGAGGAAGGCAGAAATGGCACATCAAGCAAATGCTTTCATTGCTCTACCAGGTGTGTGTTTTTAATATAAGTCTTAAGGAATTTTCGATGAACAATTATCGATAGCACATGTGGAATTTTACGAATTCCATTAAGATTCTTGAAGTTCAGATTAGTCCTGGTTTAATCACAGAGAGTTGTTAATAAGGTAGTGATGTTTCAACCTTCTGCTGATTGTAGGTGGTTATGGAACAATGGAAGAGCTCTTAGAGATGATCACATGGTCACAGCTTGGCATTCATGAGAAGCTGGTATCTATCCATAATAATAATCGAATCTTCCCTAATTTGCTTGCATGAATTTACCATTGTAGGTAGTGGAATAAAGGGTTAGATGGTTTGAAATATTAAAGTACATAAGTTTTCACAGCTATATATAATATATGCACGGTGTGAATTTGCAAGAAATGTCCAACGTTTTGGTTAGGTGGTCACTTCACCATCATCAGGGACTTAAGAAGCTATATCATGACGTTGGACGTTTCCTGCAAATTCACACAATTCATATCAGAAATAATATTCCATAATCAAAGGCTAATTCCAAGTTGAATACCTATTGCATGCTTAAAGGAACTTATCAGCAGAATGGCATCCTATGTACTTGATGAAAATAGTAGCTTGGATTTGTTTTCTAGGTGGGTCTCCTGAATGTTGATGGATACTACAATTCCTTGCTTAACTTGTTCGATAAAGGTGTGGAAGAAGGATTTATCAAGCCCGCGGCATGGCATATTGTTGTTTCTGCTCCAACAGCTAAGGAACTGATAGAAAGAATGGAAGTAAGGCCTTATACCAGTTTCGTCATTGTTCAAATGATCTGATATTAAAGAATTTTCTCTCTGTTTTTTATTTTCAAGTTCTAGATTGATGAGGCTAAGCTCTAATAATAAAACTGGATCAACTCTCAGAGAGGGTTTATAGTTTTGTTGTTGCTGCTTTATATTTTGAGAGAAAAATTTCGAGTTAATAATGATCTGTGATTCCATTGATGAGCAACAACAACGGTTGCAACATTATAATCGACTGGTGGTAGGAAGAAGCCTGCAGCCATTTGTTGTCACTGTTTCTTCTAGCTTTCCAATTATTGGCTTACCCAATTCAAATGATTATGCAATGCCAACCGTAGGAAATGGCACTGGAATGATGTGTGGACTTGGCAGAGGAATGGCATTGCCAAGGCCAGGATTTATAACTACAATTTCTGATGGGCACAATGTTGTTACCATTTAGCTGTAACTTAAGCAGATAATACCTTTAAAGTTAAAGTGGAATCTATAAGTGCTGCTCTCTTTGATATATCTAGAACTTGCCTTCCATTTCTGTAGGTTGAAGTTTAATATTGTAGGCAGACTTGTGATAATTCACAATTGTTTTTGTGTATGCTTGGGTTTACAGACCAGTCAAGAGCAGTCGCAGATGCTTATGCAAGAGCTTCCACTTTAGGCCAGCGAGAATAATGGTTAGACAGCCTCTTCATTCAATGGTGTGAACACTGCCTACTCTAATCAGATGGTTTCTTCAACAAATCAGAGTTTTTCTGGTCAACATCATCTTCAGAAGCCTTAGCAGCAGCAAGGGCATAGTAACCAGCAGTATCCTCAACCTCAAAGTCAAAACCATAATCAAGCCTATGTGCATGTAGTTTGCCAACTGCATCAGCAGCATCACCAACAGCAACAGCAACAGAACCGGTATCTTCAATCACAACAGCAATTTCCTGCAAGCAGTTCTCAGTTATCTCCATTGACACAGTCACAGCCATATCCTTTTTCAACTACGTATTAAGCTTTGCTCCTCGAATATTTATCATGTTATAGATTATAATTTATGCCCCATCTTGCATATGTGAAACTATCTGAAATGCATTTCTATTTGTTGCATGTATATGAATGGATCCCAGACCTGAAGTACTGCAATCGACTGTAGTGCAGGGAATAGGCCACAAAGCCAAAATCAATATCTATCTACTACTACATAAACAACCTCTCATACTCTAGTCAATGTTTTGGCATTGACAAAGAAAGGCATGTACAAATTTATATAAACAAAGTCAAGGATTCACTGAATATCTTAGACATATTATAAGACTAGACCAAGGCAGGAGATATATTTGCCAAAATGAATTCGGTGTGGAAGACAACGATTCTATGGGTATTGATTAGCCGATAATAGAATAGAAGCTAAATTAGAACAAATCTTTGCTGCTGGTAATTTCCAAACAACTCAAAAGAGAAATATTTGTTTGATACCATAGAACTGCAGGCTTGAGATTAAAAAAAATTCAAAATTTTATGTGTTTGACACAAGTCAGGCTGTGATTATGTGGCGAAACATAACTGATTTGACCCAACTTCTACAACATTCAGTAGCCATATTTTATCAACGAGTTACTGAAATGCATAATTTCATGAATGGTCAAGTCTCTGTATTTAATGGGAATTAGGTTCCTATGTGGGTATTGAAAAAACACAGATGAAAATTATCTGAACTCTAACATCAGTATGAAAACCATTCCAATCAAAATGCAGAATGCTACAACTGGAAGTTACCCTTCTAAGTCCAACAAAAGTTGGCAAATGTTTTCTTGCAAACAAAATATTAAACTGCAATGTAAAGAGAACTGTAAAGTTTAAACATTCTGCAATCCTTATTCAAAATCATTATTTTGTAAAGCAGATGTTATCTACCACATATGCTTTTGAACAGTGCTCCCATCCTAATACATATGCAGTAAGGAAATGCTTGTTCAGATCTACGCTGCAAGTGTAGTATACATTGCCCTTCTCTTTTAATCTCATTCAACTTGTTTTCACCCCTTACTTTTCCTGTTAACTTTAAAACTTACCTTCTAAACATTGGCTTTTTACTTCTTTTCATTTAATTTCTATTTGGTTACCCATCCACTTTATTTTCTTTTCTACTTTATTACTCAACCTCTTATTTTTAGGTTGCAATAATAAGCCTTTCTTTTTCTGTAACTTGAATGTTTTTTTAAAACAGATTTCTAATCTTTAGCCGACCCTTTAACCCTCATATTCACACTTTTACCTATGAAACCCATAAATATAAGCTGATATTTCCATTTATTTGATTGTACCTATTCCTCTGCATATTTTGATATCTTTAACTGTACTGTATCGACGCACAAGTTTATTCCTGTTTTTATGATGATGGATGATGGGTTACACCTGAAACATCAGTGTTCATGATTACACACTGTTTCTTCCTTGAAATCTGTTCATGTTATACTGTATAGTATAGATGTGAAGTACACCTGATAAATATCAAATGTAGTCTATATTATTACAGGGATGGTGGATTAAATGTGAAGCAATACTCAGCTAATGTACCAAATAACTGTCAAACACAACCTTTGTTATTAGAATGACTGTAGTTCAGATGGGAACTTGGACAGTAATTTTTGCACATTGCAGTCATCTCTCGATTTTTATAAGATCTTATTTCAAAAGTTCCATGGACACTTTCTTGTGCTGAGATATGTCTTTATATGAAGTTTTTTCATGTTAGCATTTCAAACCTCTGTAAGAAGGATTTTGGCTTTGGCGTATTGTTTTTTGATAAATATGGAGTCTCTTTATTCTTCGTAGGACTAATTTCTCCATATTTTAATATTGACTTTCCATTTTGTTTTCCAGTACTGGATTCTTCTTTGCAGTTAAGGAGGTTTCTCTTGTAGAGCAAGGTCTTGGTGCAAAACAGTGCATTTCTCAGTTGGAACAGGTAAGGCATAGCTATGTAATTGAACATAATAAAGGAAGCCAATATTGATATTAATTTCCTAATTGATTCAAGAGAGGAAGCTTCATGTGATTATGTATGTCATGGCATCCTTTATTCATGTACGATGGCATACATTTCCAGTTTTGGCTTATCAATATCCACTTTTACATTATTTAGGCAACTTGAGTTTTTTCTCAGTGGAAGTTTCCAATGGCAAGGCCATCTGAGTTGCAATTACTATATATTTTGAAGTCTGTCTATGCTTCATCATTATCGAAGTAGTTCCTAGGATTATCTGACAATGGTTTTTTGGGTTGTGCTTGATGATCTGCTTTATCTATCTCAAAATTCAAGGTTTAAGATGCTTTAAATATTGCAGGCAGTGGGGATCTTTGATAAGTATTCACATGTACACTTCATTGTGTTTCATGCAGGAATCTGGTGTTACATTGATATTGTCCTTCGTTTTGGAGTTTTCATATCCTTTGCTGGGATAGCAGCATCTTCAGGGATACAGCCTATGTCAGCTGGACATACTCTGTTGCAGGGGACGAACAGTGTGCAGTTGGGTTCTGGTTTGGTAGCTTCATCGGTAGGTCTGAACGTTGGAGCCACTGTAAGGTAATGTATCATTATGTGCCTAATATGGCTAGATTATGTATCTTTGTCTCCATTGATGAGCAACAACAACGGTTGCAACATTATAATCAACTGGTGGCAGGAAGAAGCCTGCAGCCATCTGCTGTCACTGTTTCTGCGAGTTTTCCAATCATTGGCTTACCCAATTCAAATGATTGTGCAGTGCCAACTGCAGGAATTGGCACTGGAATGATGTGTGGACTTGGCAGAGGAATGGCATTGCCAAGGCCAGGATTTCCAGGATTAGGATCAGCAGGAATTCCTGGGATGGTTTCTTCAGGAATTAGTAACATGCTTTCTTCTAATGGTCTTGGGTTGCCTGTCAGTGATCCAGCTCCTTCTAGAACCATGCATGTTCCAGGAAGTATGATTCAGAGGCCAAGAGATGTGCAGATGTTGCAGGTAACCTCCTATATTTCACCAGTATTTCTTTGACAAAAAAATATTTACAATGTTTTCTCAGCCCTGTAACGTATTTTCTACCATCATGAGCATGCTGGAGGATAATGCTACTACAATTTTAATGGAGACTAGATACTTAAGTTCTTTGCTCAACTGTTATGTCGTTCAAGTTTGCCAGTAAGAAAAGTGAGTTACATGGGTTCTAGCATTATTTTTTCCTATGTAGAATATGGCCTTGTTGACTGTTTTGTGCATCTATCATCCATTATACTGTTGTCATACTTTATCCAATTACTTCCCTATAAGTTTTGATATTCTGGGAGCTTAGTGAGAACAATCACATTGGAATTCGACTATAGGATTTACATTTTCTGTACCTTATTATTTCTGAGGAATAAATTACACCAATATACATCTTGTCTTGGCAGGGTGAAGATTTGAAGAGGCAAATCGGGGTTGCAACATACATTGAATGCAGTTCTAAAACACAACAAGTATGCCCATGGAGAGAGATTTTGCAGGTATATCAAGGGAAAAACGCATTAATTTTAAATGACAAATACATATAAACTTGCAACATCATTACAAAGAATGGGGATAGCGGTATTTTTCCTAAGGTAATTGACCTCATATGTCTCAAAGCTTGAGGTACTAAGTTGGTCAGAGGGGATGTTATAGTTTCTTTTGTAGAACTTTTTTTGACAGTTGATTTAGTGGGAATCATAACCTTCTTAGCACAGATCAGATAGACCAAATAGTCCTGTCAATCTAACAGTACCAAAAAGAAATCAAATCATGCTCTGTGTTTGTTGTGGGCCTAGTGGGTCATCTTTAGGTGCATGTAATCATTATCTGCAGGCCTATTTTGAAATCAAGCCCTAGGATTGTATTGAAGTGCATGCAACTACTCGCTGAACGCAACGCAGAAAATTGTTATTCTCTCCCTTTCTGTTACAGATTAGCCTGGGGTGTTTAGTTGAATGCCATTTTCTATGGCTGTCTCGAAGTTGTTCCTTTCCTGTAATCTAATTACATGTGCCTTGTTGTTTGTATTAAATTCTCGTTGACAACCTTTTTATCAGTTTCCGTCCATTCGAGTACACTCCTAGATCAGATTGACATTGGTTTCTATTTTCAAATCTCCTGAAGATATTTTGGTTTTACCTTTATTGCAGAATGTTAAGGTTGTTTTTGATGCCGCAATTAAGGTGGTTCTTCCACCACCAAAGCAAAAGAAACGCAGAAAGAAGCAAAGAACATGCTTTATTCTTTAAGGGCTTTATCTATCTTTGGCATCTGCAGAACTTTGAAGTGCATTATTTAATCAAAGGCTGGCATAATATTTCCCACGTACTTATGATTTTTTGCTGTATGTTCAGTATATTGAATTTATTGCAAAGCCAGATGCTCTGGCAAAAGGTCCTTGTTTTTTTCATTTTATATCATTGCTTGCTGTGGTAATGGAGGACTCTTTTGAAATGTCATGAAAGTTGGGTGTACATGCATAGTATGCTATGACGAGAGCGGTCAAATATTTTTTTGACCATGTAAGGTCTCAATTGCAGTTGAAGTCATACTGCTAAGAATCATGTTCAAGGCATGGAGGTGTTGTGCTCTTTGCCCGGTCAGAAAGCCATCTAATTTTTTATTACTGAGTTTGTCTGTATTGTCTTAATATGCAAGATTTACTTTAGTATATAAAAACCTACAGTTTCCAATTTCTACTATTAAAGAAGTTGATCATCATGTGCATCAAGCTCTTAGAATCTGTGCATCAATCTCTTAGAATCTTTGATTCTGTCCAACTGCATCACTTCATGTCAGCTTCTTGCTATTAATTAAAATAGCTAGCACTAGTGCAATCTAGTGCCATGGGCTCTACCCAATACATTGAAGGTTTTATTTATACATGTTTTGCTTTGAGTGGCATTTAATTCCTTTGCATATATTTTGATTTGTTTTTACATAACTCCGGGTGAAAAGAAAGCTCTCTGTGCACTCCTACTGGCTCCGTCGTGCCAAGGCAGAAAGAATCCTACCCCACTCAACGCAGGGACTTGCTGCCTCGCAGCTTCCCTTGTTAAATTATAGAATGGTTAACCTCTGACTTCATCAAAATGTAAAATAGTTAAATGATATTTTTTGTGAAGGTTAATGAGAAGTGAGTTTTCATGTTTTTTATTTGGTTTTTAGTAAAACGGGGCTCTTGATTGTGCTTGGAGGAGAAGTATCGAGCAGGAGGGGATTTGTTACGGACTTATTGGCATCATTTTTGTTATCAAAGTGGGTTGTAGTCTGCTTCTTTTGAATATTTTGAAACATTAACTGCATAAGGAGATTAGTAGAGGTATTGAGTTATGGTTTTTAAATTTTGATAGTGTAATGAGGATTTGTTTGTAATTACTGAGATATTAGATAGTGATGGTACAGATAGGGAAATTTGTAACAAAGAATCATTGTGTTTTCTAGTGAATGAGGTTTTTGGTAGAAAATTGTAGAAAGGATCTGAATATTTCCAACATAAGAGTCAATTCCTGAAGGATGGTCTTCAAATTAGAGATGTAGAAGGAATGTTTTGAAATTTAATGACAATGAACAAATAATACAGGTTGGTTCAAATCTAGAGGTAAGTTATTTGTTTTATTTTCAATTCTCAAGAAGTCATGTGTTGATTAGAAGAGTGAATTTCGTGTAAAGAAATAAAGCTTTTTAGAGCAAATTTGAGCTAGACGATTGAGGAAATAATTAACTAGGGAGTAAATTCCATGAAGAATATGGAGCTAGGTTGTGAATTTTGTGCAACATAAAGGAGAGAGTGTGAAGTATAAAGGATGAATTTCAATTGAAACTTATGGGTAGACCCATTGTTACCCGTGCATGAAAACCTGTATATAGTTTATGTTGCTTATAGACTTATACATTAGGTAAAATTAGTTTTGATGTTGATGTTTTGGAATGAGGAGGAACATTTGAAAATTTGTGAAGGTATCTGACCAAGTTAAATTAAATACAAGATGGAACACTCTTGGGAAGTCAAAACACAAAAATTTCTTTCAAGATATAGAGATGGCTTTCTCCTCGAAGAATAGAAAGGTATGCTCTTTGGAAAATGAAGCTCAAAGCTACAACAAAAACATATTGGGAATAAATCTAAGAAAGGTAAATTATTTTATTCAACAAGTTGATTAGATTATACGGGATTGGTGATTAAAAGATGAAGCTTTGAGAAGGAGGAGAAAGTAGAAAAAGTGTTTAAACCATAGAGGAATAATGTTCTAAGTCAAAAGGACATGGAAGGATTGCAACAATGAAGTTATAGCTAGCACAATTAAAGGTAAAGAGCACTCTTATGTTCTTTGGAAGAATATCTACAGTAAGTTGGCTCATTAAATAATGTTGTAGTAGTTCAAGTTTGGGAGATATGAGAGGTAAATATTTTTCGTTTCAATTGATGATTACAATAATTGAATTTTGAGAGAAGACAAAGATCCTTTATTTTCTTTAAAAATTTATAAGGCATGAGTTATTGAATATTGTGATCATTGTATAATATTGGAAGACTTGATGTGATCTTAAGAGGGATTATTTTGAAAGAATATATAACATACATAGTTTTGGAAGAGAATTGGTTCAATAAAATTGGAGCAAGAAAAGTAATGAAATTTGTGAGAGATCCCAAGAAAAAAGTTCAAATTGTTGAAGGAGAGAAGTGTGTAGGGTAAGATGTAGAAGCCAACAACTTTGAAATATGAGGAGAAAACATTCTTAAGAAGGGGAAGAAGTTCTACTATAGATGACTAAAATAAGATAAGATAGTGAGAGGATGACTTGGTACTGTGACAAGTGGAAGACTTCTTACGGAGATTGGAAGGGCATATTGTAGCTCACTAATGGACAAGGAGAGTCCAAATAAGAAGGAAATGAGAAAGGATATTGACGACCATGAGGAGGGTTGAGAGAGGAGTCACAATCAAATGAAAAGAGTGCCAAAGGAGATGACATGAATAAGATAACCAATGAGGAATTAGAGATGGAAATCCTTCAGATAAAAGTACATCTTAGTGTAGTATAGGAGGTGCTACAAGAATATGAGAAGGATGAGAGATATGGCTGGAAAGTGAAGAAGAAGAAGGTGAGATGACATTCATTGCAAGTGAAGCTAAGGAAATGGTTGTATGTAAAGTTGGAGGAAGAACTCAAAGAAGTTGAGTGTAAAATGGATGATTTTGAACAAGGATTATTATTTGATGAAGAGGAAGCTAGAGATGTCGAGGAACAATTTATTGATAGATTGACAAATTGGTGTATTAGTTTTGATCAACATGCATATGTGGTAGTTGAGGCATCAAATGAGGAAACTTATGTTTTTTCTGGCAGTTTATGTGTGATTGCATGTTTGAGAAGTGATAACACAATTAGATAATGTTTTAATGTATGTTGATGAAGAAATGAAACTCCTAAAAGAAATTGTTGAAATACATCGATTCTTAATTGATCATGTGTCCATTGATCTTCAATATGGTGGACACAATGAGGCAATTACCATAACAAGGGAAGCTGAAGGCAACCAAAATAAGGCTTTTAGAAATTTTTAGAACAATGGAAAACCATCATTGGTGGAACAATCTTCAGTAATAAACCAAGATAGGGACATTATGTAACACATATAAGATTCCATGATGATGTTTATAGTCGCAAAAAGTCAATAATCTAGTGATTCTAAAACAAATAGTTGGTATATGTATGCATATTTTGATGAAGTTGAAGGAGAATGAAGCTCAAATTATATTCAAAAGGAAGGTGAAGAAACACCATCTCATAGAAACTAAGCAGATACAAAATATGAAGAGATACTTCATGAAGATATGATCAAGGAGATTCAAATTATTGAAATACTAAATGACAAGCTTATGCTAGAGGAAGAAGGTATAAATGAGGAGAGGGAGCTTTTGGAGGGGTGTCTACTAGAAGAACAAAACAAGTAATAGTGCATGGACAATACAATTATACCTCAAAATGATTTTGTTAAATTGTATGAATAATTAAATTTCTTGGAGGAAATGATAGAAATTTAAAGACTGCATATTCATCATGCAAAATAGACTTGGAAGAAGAGGATATTATCTTCAATGGAAATTAGGAGAAGAACGCAAAGTATGGCTCACATATTGTAAGGGGGGCATGTTAGCTAGAACTGAATAAGAGTCTTCTAACTCTTATAACAGAGGAGAAAGTGCAACAGTGTCTCGATAACAACAATGAAGTTCAGTTAAAAACAAAACTTGATGATGTTATGATGAATTGTGGATGTTGATGAGGAATACAACAAAGAAAAGGTACAACAAACAAGGGAGGACAACCAACAAATAAATTTAGTTGACTCAAGAACTTCACATAAACAAAACAAGTGGACAACAATAGCATCAATTATGGAATCCTAGAGAATTGAGGACAACATAACAACATCAACATATCAAAGTAGATAGACAGTTACAAAGTAAATTTTGGGATCCAGGAGGACTTAACCAAGAAACTCATGGTCAAGAGATCATGAATTTTTTTTTCCTTAGGAGTCTAATGTAGGAGCATTTAGCTTCCAAGTCAAAATACATTTTGACTAGACTTATGGGACTTTCACATACCCATGGAGTTGGTTCCCTAATTGAGTGTAATTGATTAACTATTTGTATTTCCTACGTTTCTAGAAATATTTTCTAAATAGGATTGAGACTAAGGAATATTGTAATTAGATTTGATTCTTAGAAAAGATATAGAGAATATATGAAGGTGAGAGAGATTTATGGGAAAATTATATTTCTTGAGAGAATTTTATGGATCTAATTGATCATTAGGATTTTTTTGTTGAGGATTTTATGGATTGGAACTAAGTATGGTTTTAGAATCCATTTTATAATTATGTAACCAAGATGCATCAAGGGGGAAGATTAGGGAAGTGTGCGAGAGGAGTGTCCATAGGATTGGAAGAGTAAGGCTGAGTATGGACATGAGGCCAAGGAAAGGTCGATTCAATGTAAATATATCCAAGGAGTGGAATTCTGTAATATTTGTACAGAGGGTATAAATTGACGAAAGAGACACATTGTTTCGAGTGTGAAGGCATTGGGTAAATATTTTGTTGTTTTGTGGATTTAAATTCCTATATATCATGTTGAATTTCAACGTGAATCAAGTATGTTCTAGATTTAGTTAATCTCGGGAGGGAGTGTGACTCCAAGGAGCAGCGCAAAAATGTTGGGTCAAATATTTTTATAGTTGGGTTGAAACATTATTGATCATTGATCAAACGATGTGATCATCAATCTAGAAATTATCTAAGGAGAAGTGAAAGATTTATTTCATAGGAATTACAAAGGTGTTCATGTGTGTATTGAATTTTGGTATAATCCTGTGTTAGATATTATTAGAAATGAAACCATTTCTTTAGACAAAGGATGAGATTTAGTTTTCAGCTTAAGGGATCTCGTTACATAACATATATTTGAAGTCAGAAAGGCATTCACATCATAAGAATTTTGTCCAGGATGCTTTGAAGGTAGGTTAGCCCACTTAATTAAGCCCTTTTATTATATTGAGATTCCTGTTATACGAGTCAGTCAAGATCTCACTCCTAACCTCTGAGTGGGATGTAGTCATAAACTTTGGAAGCCATACGATGATTGTGTGTAGTTGTCCTAGACCCACGCTTATCACTAGCATACTCCTCCCCAATCATAGTTGGGTGTGTTTGTGAAATCTCATGTTTGTGAAATCAATGAGATCTCCCGAACGTTGACCACACAACAAAACCATGACCTTCAACCTCTCTAAATTGTAGAAGAATTAATCTTTAACTTTGTCAAATTATATAATAGTTAGCTTTTTTTTGTAAAGTTTAATTAGAAGTGGATTTTCATGGTTTTAGTAAAAATGTTTTTTTTTATGATTGGGCTTAGAGGTGAAGTATCGAGGTGGAGGGGATTTGGTAAGGCCATATTAACATCAGTTTCTATGCATAAAATAGTCAAGATTGACATTTTTAGTAAATAAATAGATACTCTTTCTATTGGAATTTCTCTTTTCTTTTATTTAAATGGGTTCTACAAGTATTTTGGGGTGAACATAGGGACTAGTTATTAGTGGCAAGGGCTATGAGCTCTTTTTTATAAAGACAAATACCTTCCTTGAACTCTAAGAATTTTTGGCACTAATGGAGAAGGTATTGTTTGAGCCTAATCAAATTGTTTTGCAATCTATGAATAATGCCTAAAGAAATCAACATTTAGTATAGGTAAAAGAGGAGACTGGGCCAAGTATTGGATCTAGAATTCAAATGATGATTGAAGTATTCCTAAGGTAAGTTGAGCATTTGGTGCAAAGAAAGCGTAGACTATATTGGAGTTAGAATACGAGGATAATTAAAAATTTAAGAATTTGAAGCTTCAAAAATTAAGGATAAACTTTTGAACCTTTAGGATGGAGGAAGAGAAATTGAATAATCTATAACAAAATTGATGGGATTTCTAAATAAACTTAGGATTTAGAGAAGATTAAATATTACAAATTTGATAAGAAAACTTTTAATTGGTTAACTATGAAAATTTAAATAGAATACCATTTCCATTTATTTGCAACATAGACAACTCAACAAAAGATTTAAAATCTATGGTTAACATGTTATTCAATTGCTTTATTTAACAATTTTCATGTTTCATACGTTGACCTCCCATAGATTCATACTCTCTTCCCAGATCTAATATTTCCTCTTCATTTTGTTTCATAGATACCTGTGAAAAACATATAATAGAGCATAATGCCCTAAACTTAATTATTTTGTGTTGTTAAAGAAAGGATACTAGGTATCCAAACAGTAAAATGCATATAACAAAATTCAAGATAAATTTAGGCTATATATTCATGCTATCTTGGAAAAACATCTCTATCTTTCTCGCAACCCTTGATACAAATCCAAGTCAAGAATACCTGGAATTGGAGATTACAGGCCTCAGTCACTTTGAAACAGGATTTTCAGTGGTTTGACTTGCATTTGTATTTATTTATTTTCTACAGATTTGCATGTCAAAGTCTAGATTCAACTGAAGTAATTCTAGGAATCTATTTTCTTAGAAGAAACATCTTCAATGAAGCTTTGTAATAGTTCAAATACTCCTGTGAGAAAGAACTCCATAAGATTTCTGTAATATCTTGAATTATGTGAGACTCTGTTTTATGTTGAACTCTTTGGGACTCTGTTTTTGGTTGTTTGACTTATAATTGTATCTATTTATTTTCTATAAATTTTCTTGTCAAAGTCTTGATTCCACTGATTAATATACTTAATTCTAAAGGCATTTATTTGTTGAGCCATATCAAAAATCTTGAACAGAATATTGATTAATATACTTAATTCTAAAGGCATTTATTTGTTCAGCCATATCAAAAATCTTGAACAACATATTTATTCAAATGGGTATTGGTTGAATGTTGGTGACCTTGGCCTCTTTGGAAGTATTGTTTTAGAATGAGATAATTTTATCAGTTGTCTTTATGTAAATGGTATTTTCCTGAAGGAAGGAGAGGATTCCCTTTTTGGAGGGAAAACATTATTAATGGCCAAGTTACAACCAGAGAAGTTTATAACTCATTAGTTTTTCCTCCCCATGAGTTTAGCATCCATTGGCATAAAAATTATAGAACTGGAATCTTTCACAAAAATTGAGATGTTTTGGATGGCTCTTGTTGGAGAATAGAATCCTTACCTGGGATAATATGCTGAAAAAATAGTTTTTTGGATTTCCATATCTATTGTCTTTGCAAATTTGATGTAGAAACAATTAATCATCTTTTTGTTCATTACTCTGTGTCCAAATTTTTTTAGCAAAGCACTATTCAGATTCTTGACCTACATGTATCAACATACATTAATTCCTTTGAAAATTGTTTCCCATGACTTTTATATGGGCAGTCATAAGACTTCCCATCTTTATTGCTTGGGGTTTGTGGAGAATGTTGAACTTGGAAGTAGTAGTTCCTAGAATTATCTGTTTCTTCAAGGAGTATTTTAGGCCGAGACCAACCTCTTTTGTCTGTTTATATAGCTTTCCCTTACTAGCTCCAATAAGGTTCCTTGATGGAGCCTCAAGGAGGTGTGTGCCCTGAAAATGCTCTCATCAAATTACTTGATTGTAAATCCTTTCAAATAGGGGTTAATCTAGAACAAGGAACAAATACCAAAGTTGAACTTATAGAATGTTGGACTCTCCTTGACTTCACTTAAAAAAAAAAGATATTCCATTTGCAAAGAATATCTGCAAACCTATGGGGGCTCTATGTACATTATAAAGTCGCTCTATGTGCATTATAAAGTGGCTGAATGGCAAGTGTTCTTTACAGATACTCAATTTATCAAATTACTTGATTGTAAATCCTTTCAAATATGGGTTAATCTAGAACAAGGAACAAATACCAAAGCTGAACTTATAGAATGTTGGACTCTCCTTGACTTCACTTAAAAAGAAAGATATTCCATTTGCAAAGAATATCTGCAAACCTATGGGGGCTCTATGTACATTATAAAGTCGCTCTATGTGCATTATAAAGTGGCTGACTGGCAAGTGTTCTTTACGGATACTCAATTTATGGTACTAGCAGGACAGGTTATTGGCAATAAAAGAAAGGTTCCACCCACTTTCCTTCCAAGGTATTTACAGGATCCAGAATTCTCTTTATCCAAAAAAAACTCTCACCTTCGCTTTTGGAATTATTTTGTTTGAAAAATGGCAGTCTACAAATCTAGTTGAAAGAGGCAGTCTTCCTATTCACTAGTGGACATAATCTAGGTCAGTATTTTTTTGGACAGTCAATTTTATCGAAAGAAATACTACTGTTAGCTCCATAGGGTGTTGGCGGTTTCTATTAAGATTCCTGTGTGAAGTTGTTTTATTTTTTGGCAATTCCTATTCACCAGCGGACATAATCTAACTCAATTTTTTTTTGGATATTCAATTTCTAAGATTCCTGTGTGAAGTTGTTTTATTTTTTGGCAAATCCTATTCACGAGAGGACATAATATAGCTCATTTTTTTTGGGACATTCAATTTTTATAGAAAGAAATACTAATGTTGGTTCCACAGGGTCTTGGGGGTTTCTATTAAGATTCATGTGTGAAGATTTTTTTTTTTTGGGGCAATTTCTATCTCGTTTACTGTTGTATCATTTGATTTCTTAATGGAATAGCAATGGTACTGTTATTTCTTTTTGGCAAACAACAAATGCAAGGGTTTCATTAGAATGACAACAACCCGCATTTAAAGCATTTCTCCACCCCTCTTCTAACTAGAAATACAATTTTGGGCTCTCTACTAATTTTCTCTACACCCATTTAATCTAACAATGGACGTAGAGCATGTATATTTATACCTGTGTGTTGGAAATACCATTTTATACTTTGATGTTTATTATTTTTGTTTTATTATTATTACTTGAATTTATTTTTAACAAGTGGTTGTGTTTCTTTTGGTTTTAGTGAAGTATGGGCTCCAATGTTGGCTTTTTTTATCATGGAGTATAATTCATCTTTGAGAAATTTTCAATTATTAAATTAGGTTAGTCAATTGCTTAAAATATTAAATTTATTTCAAAAAGTTTTTGTTACTTTATAGGTTACACACTAGCTTGAAATATTAAACTTATTTCAAAATGTTTTTGTTACTTTATAGATA
>APFE030594684.1:13791-48275 GCA_000404065.3 Pinus taeda | reverse complement strand
TATCAATGATCATGCTTTGTAGCATTTCAATTCAAAACCAATTTTCATAGTGGACTCAATCTATAAATTATATTTTATATTTACAAGTTTTTAAGACCCCGCTCCCCCACGTTTCCTAAAAAATGGTAGGGAGCTTTTGCATAGGCCGCTCTCGCGCCCCCTCGCTCCCTCGCCCCCTTGTCCCGGAACCTTGGTGGAACATTGATTTTTTGATATGCTGATGTTCTTATGTTATTCTGACTTTATAAAATTTTGACTCTTGATGTATCAGACTTGACTTTAGGCTTTTATAATTCTATAAAATTTTGACTCTTGTTGTATGATGTATCAGACTTGACTTTTATAATTTTATGTCAATATTCACTGTCAATGTTCATAGTAGGAAGTAGAACATCAATATGGTTTAAACTTTAATCATAATATATGATGTATTATTATAAATTAGAATTTTTAATTTATATGATATTAGATAATGACATTCGTATCAATGATCATGCTTTGTAGCATTTCAATTCAAAACCAATTTTCATAGTGGACTCAATCTATAAATTATATTTTATATTTACAAGTTTTTAAGACCCCGACCCCTCACGTGTCCTAAAAATTGGTGGGGAGCTTTTGCATAGGCGGCTCCTGCGTATCCTCGCTCCTTCGCCCGCTGGTCCTGGAACCTTGGTGGAACATTGTTCTGTTACCATGCCATTGTTATCACACAGCTGCTGCATCTTGACTTGTTCTTCTTCTTGTATAGTATCATTATTGATATACATTCTCAGAAAAATGAAATCACTGAGATATCTAAGATCATGCTCCCATATTCTATCCATGCTAGAGATATGGTTTCTTTATATATCACAAAGATCCTACTTGATCATTCATATGTTAAGACTGTGATTACATTCCATTATATAGTAATCATCATCTGCCGCGTCTACAATGTCATTACTAAGAGAATGCTGAGAAGGTAGATCCTTGTGATCTTTTCATCTTAAGAATGAAACAATCATAGTTATGCTGAGATCGAAGACATACTCTTTGAAACCTTTATCACTGTTGTTCATTGCAACGTAAATCAATCGAGGCGATAGATCTGAGTCTTCCGCTTGTCACAATCATGTCGAGATCTTTATGTTTGATCCTTCTCATTATGCCAAGACTGTTGCTCTCCTTCACCGTCATGATTCAGAGCTTCTATGTCATTGTTGTGATTGCGATTCTTTAATATGCCAAGACCATGCCTTCAAAAGAGCAGAGACATCTCTATGCTAAGACTGTCTATCCATTTAGATATCCTTCTGCTCCATCTATTTGGGATCTAGCTTGACTGTACCCTTCGTTCGCAAGTATGTTGAAGTCTTGTTTTCTCTTCTATTCATCTAAAGTGTAGCTTGCCTGCACCTTAAACCCATTCAAGGTGCAGTCAAGCCCTTCTCCGTATGCCTGCCCGTAGTGCGGATTTGTTCCTCTATTCACATGCGAAATTTCAGAGAGAAAAACCCGAGATTTTTCTCTTTCATTTGCGGATACCCTAGACGGGTATTTATAGTAGTGAGTGCTCCTATGTTGAGCCGACATGAGTGTATGAACATTCGTGACTATTACCCAAGTCGAGATGACTTCCATTTATTCAATAATTTTCTTTTAATTCATTTTTGGAGCTGACATAAGATTTCTTCATTGTTTTGCTTGCAGATTTCGGTGTGTTTGCTCTTATGGGATTTTTTTGGGTCTTGGAGGGCAGCATTGACATAGATATATTTTACATCGGCTCTTAAAGAGCTTCTCAATACATGACCTGACTCTTTGACATATAAATAAAAACTTAAAGACATCAAGAAGAAGTCTTTAACCTAATGACACTTCTTGCTCATGAAACCCATGTAGCAAGATATACAAAAGTAATTTATTCTATTCATTACATCAGATACACATATAATGTCATTATGAAGACCGAACCTAGTTGCACTTTTTTCAACACTTCTTTTTAACTAGGGAGGTATTCATAATGGTACTTGATCATTCTCAATCTGAATAATTTCTTATAAGAAGAATCAGATTCACAATCCATCTGTTATAACATCATTTCAACCAACATTGTTTCCATATAGCAAGGCTTTGACTAACAATTCCATCTCTCTTAGATCAGAGCACAATGTTGGCAAGAGCAATCACTGATAGATACACATCATCGTCTCTCTTAGGGTCATACCCACTCGGGGGTTCTCTGAGTATGACCTACTAAGACTATTCTCATCTTGGGTTCCTAGCCCTCAAGAATATCGGTCCTCTTGCCCACTCTTGTCTTAGATGCTCTACCACATCCTCAAAGAGTGTCGGATGCAAGATGATTACACAATCCTCCATTCTTTCTTGCAAACCGAAGACAAGAATGTCGTGTCTAACTCTCCCTCTTAACCATGGACGAGTTCCAAGTTTCTCTTCACTCAGAAACTTGCTTGAGTTCTTTTATTCATAGGAACCTCCTAGAGCTCTCTCTTACTCAGGTACTCTATCATCAGTGCTTTATAGGGTCTTCTAGTTGATTGATGATCCAAGACTTCGATGTCATCAATTTTCTCCACACGTATGGTTCAACCATCCATTACTTTTCTCTGTCACATCACTCAGAAAATATCCTCCTTGGCTTTACATTTGGGACTTCCCTCGTAGGGCCATCTATCTTCGTCTTTTTCTTCAACGGTGATTCACAAGGTACATAGTTGTGACATCCTTCGCAACTCTCTTTACCTTGGCCCTGCACACATACCCAGAATTTTGCAAGAGGTTAGACACCAAAAACAAATCACATGTTACCTTTTGGTGATGACCTTTTTCTAGTGACATCTTCTTGTATGGATCAACATCTTGTATACATGTTGACACATCTCCCAACGATATCTGTTGTTAAGGGTCTTCATCTTTTCAGACTTCCATTAGAGTCTTCACATCATTCTGGGAGATTTCCTGGTCAAGTCTTCTTGATTCTTTGGATGTTGATTGCCTTCATCATGGTTTCATAATTCCCGATCTCTTGCATCCTCACATCTTTCATTCCCAAAAACTTTCAATCAAAGTTCTTCAATTGTGATCAACTACCTCATACTTTATATGAGGACATATTATGTTGATTTCATCTAGTGTGACTTAAGCCTTTCAGCATCATTTTAGAGGAGGAAATCTTTTCCCTTTTGATCATGCTCGATCCATGTTACCTACAACCATATGACATGATATTACAATAAATACAAGCATACATACCTCATTTTTCCTTTAGGCTTCTCTCAACAACTTTCTTGATTGAACGAATCTTCAATCCTTTGATCTGATTTATCATGTTATCAGTGTTTCATCTCATGATTTCCATAAGTTCGAATCCCTGATGAAGCTCTTGTTACCTTTCCAGACTAGCGGATCCTCCGTTGAGGTTTCTATCAGAGACTCTTCAGGATCTAGTATATCCCTATCTAGCAAATGTTCCCTTTGACCTGGATGACTTTTTCCTTTCCTTTGATATTCAATGAGATTCCCAAGAGCTATGTTTTTCATGATTCATACGAGCTCTTGTTTCCATGATGCCTCAATGCATCTTCTTACCATGATCATATTTGCAAGGACCATCTCATTCATAATGGAGATCTATTACTCCCTCTTTTCTTGATCCTTTCTTCAACTTCGTCCATCCTTCAGGTAATCTTTCCTTAGTACTAACTTGTCAACCTTTCCTTTGGACATAGTTGATTCTTTTGTCTCTCTTTTCAACAAGAGACCAAAAACTGTTGATCGAGGTAACCTTCTTATTCATGGACATTTGTTACCTTGCTTATCAATATCAATACCAATGATGATTATTTTCTCATCATTTTTCCCAGATCTCATAATTGAGATCTCATGAAGATATGTCTTCATTATGCTTTAGTGTATTTTAGATAGTATACCCTCCAACATTTCATGTATCCTTCTTATGTCTCCTTTCTTACTTTATAGAACCTCAAGGGTTCTCATGACTTTAAAGGAGACCTTGATGTATTGACTTCTCTAAGGATAATGACAATCCTTCTCATTCCATGCAAGACCCTTGATGACCCATCCAATATAGGTCTTGTTGCAATCATGAAGTCACAAAATAAAATTTGATTATAAAATGAGAAGGTACTTACTAGATGGTGAAGATGAAATCTTCACCTTGATCATGTTGGCAGTGGTTGGAGCAGATGTTTTGATGCTTCCATTGACTGAGATCCTTGATAGGAAGATTGCCTTCCAACAAGCTGTTGATACTTATCAAATTGAAGTTGCTTGCCATGATGCATAATGATCCATTAGATAGTACGACTTCTGATTTGAGTACTGTCCATATGCACTCCTATATATGCCTTTGAATCAAGTTCCCCCTGAGATCAGAACACTGTTGACATCTGAAACCCTTGATGTTGTAGACTAATATTTAATCTAGGGTTTGACCATGACTAGGGTTTGTTTTGCCATCCTTGAGCTTGATAGAATCTTGATTCTTGTATGCCTCTTTTCTTCCCTTTCTTTGATTGCTGAACCTACCCCTTGATACCGTGTTGAAGAATTTAGGGCAGTCAGAAATTACAATGATTCTTCATTACATGATAACAATTTGTGAAGTATTTATACAATTTATCTTAGCTTGATGTTTCCTTTATTATTAATGTGTTTTTACTTCATCAAACTACTACAAAAAACAAAAGAGACAAAAACACAAATATTTGGCTTTCTGCCACAACCAAAACCTCTCCCTATTGGAGAGGAAAGTTGTTAGGTCCCTATGCTACTAGTGTAACCCCTTATTGTTATTAGTGCAACCCCCTTATTCTATTATTGTGCCCATATAGTCCCCATGTTATTATTATGCCCCATAGAAGCCCACTATTGTTATTGTTGTGACCCTACTATATTATTGTTATGTAGGCTCTGGTTGTATTGGGACCCCTTAGACTCCTATATATAACAAAGAGGTCTGTCATTTGTATTATCCAAGAATTGTTCATTTATGCAATGTAAAGTAGGTTGCCCCCTCGAAGACGCTGATTTTTAAGGCGTTGATCTTTCTTTTCTATGTTTTTGTGAGTTGGTTTCATAACATTTGGTATCAAAGCTTTGAATTCTAAGGTTTCACTTGTCCAAACAGGTAATCATGGCATTTTCGCTATAATTTTTTTTTTTGTTTATTTTTTTTTGTTTTTTGTTTTTTTCTTTCTATCTTCCTTTTTGTTGTTGTTGTTGTTGTTCTCTGCGACGTTTCAGAAGCTAAAAAAAACATAGAAAAGAAAGATCAATGCCTTAGAAATCAGCCTCTTCGAGGGGGAACCCCCTTTACATTACATAAATGAACAATTCTTGGATGATACAAATGACAAGACCTCTTTTCTATCTATAGGAGTCTAAGGGGTCCCAATACAATCAGAGTCTACATAACAATAATATTGTAGGGGCACAACAATAACGATAGTGGGCTTCTATGGGACATAATTATAACAACATGGGGATTATATGGGCACAATAATAGAATAAGGGGGTTGCACTAATAATAGTGAGGGGTTACACTAATAGTATAAGGGGTTACACTAGTAGTATAGGGACCTAACATCACAAAATTCTTCTTATAGAGATTCCAACTGACGAATACCAAGACCGTGACCCTTGACACAATTTGCCTCTCCAAGACCAAGACATCAATACTTTACCCTGCCACTGCTGAGATCATCATCTTTGCTGCACTACTGAAGCCATTACTGCTGCATTATTAAGATCACTGTTGCATCATTGAGATTTCATTATTGCTTTCTGAGATCTCTTGTCCTCATTGAGATCATCCTGTTTTTTGCTACCATGCCATTGTTATCACACAACTGCTGCATCTTGACTCATTGTTCTTCTTGTATAGAATCATTACTGATATACATTCTTGGAACAATGAAATCACTGAGATATCTAAGATCATGATCCCATATTCTATCCATGCTAGAGATAAGGTTTCTTTATATATCATAGAGATCCTACTTGATCATTCATATGTTAAAATTGTGATTACATTCCATTATACAGTAATCATCATGTGTTGTGTCTACAATGTCATTACTAAGAGAATGCCGAGAAGGTAGATCCTTGTGATATTTTTATTTTAAGAATGAAACAATCATAGTTAAGTCGAGATCGAAGACTTACTCTTTGAAACCTTTATCATTGCTGTTCATTGCAACGTAAATCAATCGAGGTGATAGATCAGAGTCTTCGGCTTGTTGCAATCATGTTGAGATCGTTATGTTTGATCCTTCTCATTATGCGGACACTGTTGTTCTCCTTCACTGTCATGATTTTGATCTTTTATGTCACTGTTGTGACTGCGGTTCTTCAATATGCCTAGACCATACCTTCAAAAGAGCAGAGACATCTATATGCCGACACTGTCTATCCATTCAGATATCCTTTTTCTCCATCTATTCGGGATCTAGCTTGAATGTACCCTTCGTTCATAGGTACGCTGAAGTCCTGTTTGCTCTTCTATTCATCCGAAGTGTAGCTCGCTTGCACTTTAAATCCATTTGAGGTGTAGTCAAGCCCTTCTCCGTATGCTTCCCTATAGTGCGGATCTGTTCCTCTATTGACATGCAAAATTTCAGAGAGAATCTCGACATTTGTCTCTTTCATTTGCGGATACCCTAGATGGGTATTTATAGTAGTGAGTGCTCTTATTTTTGAGCTGACACGAGTGTATGAATAGTCGTGACTATTACCCAACTAGACATGACTTTCATTTATTCAATAATTTCCTTTTAATTCATTTTTGGAGCCGACATAAGATTTCTTCATTGTTTTGCTTGTAGATTTCGGTGTTCTTGCTCTTGGAGGATTTTTCTTGGTCTTGGAGGGCAGCATTAACATAGATATATTTTACATTGGCTCTTAAAGAGCTTCTCAATACATGACACGACTCTTTGACATACCAATAAAATCCTAAAGACATCAAGAAACGCCTTTGCCCTAATGACACTTCTTGCTCATGAAACCCATGTAGTAAGATATACAAACATAATTTATTCTATTTATTACATCAACTACAAAGATCATGTCATTATGAAGACTGAACCTAGTTACACTTTCTTCAACAAAACCCAGTCAAAGTAATTCTTCCTTTTAATAGTATTCTTTGAGACTCTTCACCCTAGACCAAGACCAAACCCTCCCTCCACACCAAGTCAACCTCCAAAAGATTGACCTCTTCCCAATAAATTCGACTATGCAACAACTCGTAGCAGTTAACAACTTTTGACAGTAGTCCAACTTGGAATATTTTGATCTCCCAATCCAGAGCACGAAATAGAGAGAAACCTCCACCAAAATTTTGATTTTCCTTGACTCCTTAGGCTCACATAAACTCGCATTCACTTCGGCTTCCCGACCACAGAGTTTCCCAGTTAACCACATTGCACTTCTGCCCAACAACAAGATTTTTGCCCAGTAGAGATAATTTAAATATGATGAGAAGTGGCAATGCAAATGAATTCGATGTCTTTCCTTTTATAGGCTTCTTGTGGGGTTGAATAGGGTCTTAGGCTGACTTGATCTTCCCTTAGGCCGATATTGTGTGGAGGTTCCATAATTCATATTTCACCCAATACTAAACCTTTTTACATGATTCAAACGCCCAAGAAGGGTCTCTTTAAATGTACAATAATTCTATTGACTCATAATAAATCCTTCAAGTCCTCAATGAGAACTTTGACCTAAAACATTGTGACCTAAGCCTGAAACCCATGCTTTAATAAGTCACAATAATAATAATAAAAATTTTTCCTTTATTCTTTTGACAAGTACATTACGTAATGACTCAAGTACATTATTGAAGACCGAACGTAGTTAACTTTCCAACACTCCCTCTTAACTAGGGAGGTATTCATAATGTACATATACAATGGAAGATTTCAAACTATATGAACCATGAAGAAGTTTAGGCATCGCAATGCCATGGACTAGATTCCTGACCAGGGCAATCTATCCAACCAGTGACTCAACAATTTAGGCACTGCAATGTCATGGACTAGATTCTTGACCAAGGCAATCTATCCAGGTGGGACTAAGATGGAATTAAGCTTTCAACGCCTCTAGGTACCATCATTCTTACTTGCTAACCATCAAACCAAAAATCCAGGTATGTATCCAAAGTAGAGCTCTTTGATTAACAACACCTATCCAACTTCTAGACATCAACACAATGTGACGGCCAGATGTCCTTTGAGGCAACGCTTCACTCACAAAGCCTCAACACCGCTTGATCTGACAGATCAAGAATAACCAATCTCTCCCAATCAAACTGATTGGTGATCCACATGCTTTCCTTCGAGAGATTCCCCTGTACAAACACAACTCCAATCAATAATATACTTTCATATGTACATAATCAAATACAAACCTCTGGGGTTTTACAGACAACTTAATGTTGCTTCTCATCTTTCCATAGTAGGACTATCAATCGAATCTTTGACATAAGATTCCTCAATCATACATGTTTCTTCCTACTCCATATGCAACAACATACTCTTCAATCAGATCCTTCTTTCATTCTTTCAACAACATTTAAAAAATGTATTTTCCAATTTCCTTCTCTTGCTCATGGCCTTTACTTAGACTTACGACTATTAGTCTTGGTCTAGTGCATGACATATGAAGCAGAGAACCATATCTGTCACTCCCTCTCAACCATGAAGCACCTCTTTATCCAGATTCCCTCTTAATGTTAGGGAGATCTCTTCTATTCATGCTTCCTTTGGAAGATCAACTTCTTTTCGACATCGGAGAATATTTCGTGGCTTCCAACCATTTCATCAGAGTTATCATCATCCCCGTCATGGTTATCACATCAATGAGCATCCTCACCAAGTTGAAGATTGTGTGCTCGCACAACTTTACTAGCAAGTACAATCAAAACTATAGAAGCATGATGTTAGCCATATCAAAATCATAGAAGCATTTCAAATCTATACATATCATATACCCATACTTACAAACACGAGACAAACACTGTTCAACATCTTGCTAGGGACTTTTTCATACACCCTAGACTATTTCATAAGAATATTCATTCCATCTAGGGTGTCTTCCAAAGGTATGACATACCTCATTACAACATATAACAAACCCTAGAAACAATTCTAATAAATATAGATCTACAAAGTATCTAACAACCTTTCAAAACTTCTCACTAGGGATTCATACAAATCCTAGATTTCATACAAACAAATCAATCAAATTTAATCACAGCTTAGTCATTAACTTGACTAACTTCTACCCCCTAGATTTCCAATCAACCATCAAACAGTCACTAACATGACCAACCATCACTAGGGTTAGTTGCAAACCCTATATTTCCAATCAATTATAAATCTCAACCAAAGATTCAGAATTGCAACAATCTTTTACATCTCAAATTATCATATAGTCATTAGAGATCTCTACTTCAACTAAGGTTCACAACAAAACCCTAGAATTCACAAATTCACAAAACTTTATACAAATATCAAATCATCATATTCCAAAGATTTTACTTCGAGTAAGGTTTAATTCCAAAACCTTCGTATTCCATTTTCACAATCTCAACAATCATTACATACATAGATATCAAATTGTTATATTACACACTCGACAATTTTATTTCACTAGGGTTCAGCTACAACACCCTAGATTTTCAGATATCATCATCCTAGAATCTTAGAAAAAAACTTCCATTAAATGCCAAGACTCATGACCATTAATGACTAAGTCAACACATATCTAGGAATTCGTAACCATACTTAATCATATCATATGTCCAACAACATTAATACATCTTGACTTAGACCAACCTAGGATTTCAACCAAAAGGACATATCTATATATGCCTAGATTTTATCATCATGCAAATATATTTCATATCATGTGTTATTCAAACCCAACTTCACAAATATCAATAAGAGTTAGACACAATCATTTTGATAACACGAGGGTTTGATCAGACAAACACACACATACCAAGGAAATCATTTTAAGACAATATAAGGGTCTTTCTCACACATTCCACCAAACCCTAATGAGCTACGGTTCCAATGTAGAACATACATTCCACCAAACTTTAATGAGCTGGGGTTTCGATGTAGAAACATGGAAAACCCTACATTACCAAAACTTCAAAGGGTTCGAGATTTTAGATCTTATCATTCAATCCTAATAAGTTAGGATTTCCCGATCATACCAAAATCCCAAACATGACATCACCAATAAAAACTTCAACTAGCATTTCTCAATATCCCTAATCAACGTTTATGATTTTAGACATTCAAATTAGCATACCCTTTGGTTAGGGTTTTTTAGAATTTGTCTAGGTTTCTACAAATTCAATCAAGAATATGAGTGGGGTGAGTAGATTTATCAAGAGATGGATCACCCAAATAAGAATCATTAAGATTCAATACAACTAGTCATAGTGTATTTAGTAATAGATCATCAAATTATTAGTCCTTTCAATCAATGTATTCAAAGCATACATTCGTTTCTTAACTAACTTTGTCTTGAGAGATCCTCCTCCTTTCAGATGTTTTCCTGATCAAGACAACAAATGGAGAAAGGTGATTAGTATTTAATATAATCAAAACTAAATGAGTACATGAACCCAAAACTAAAAAGACATGAGATACTTTTCTTTGAGAGTTGTTGGGGGCTCTCTTCAAAGCTTGAGGGAAAACCTACAAACTTCTAACTGTTGAGACCTATAACAAATGCACCCCAAGATGGTGGCAATTCTAATAGGGCAGTGATCACTAGTTCTTTGTTCTGAATAATCTCATCGATGGGCAAGAGATCATCCCTAAGTCTAGCTATCTTCACAAAGAAAGTTGCCACAATATCTTCTTTAGTCATCTTCTTAGTCCTTAGCTCATTCTTCAAACTTTCTACTTGACCAATGTTCTTAATAGTGAAAAACTTTGACAAGGCTTTATACATCTCTTGTGCATGATCGATGTTAGCTACGAATGGGACAAGATTGTCTTTTATCCCTTCTACCATCAAAGTCATAGCCACCAATTCTAAATACCGGAATTTCGCTTTGTCGGCACTACTGGCATCTTTTGTAGGTTTCTTTACATTTTCTCTTACTAAATCCAGTATTTTGTTCTTCTCGATCATTAGGTCAATCCTCTTCTTCCAAGATCTGAAGTTAGATGCTTCTTCAAGTTTTTTCTCACCATTGATTGAGTTAGACATTTTCCTTGAATATATTAGGCTTTTTCCTTGAGATAGTGCTTATGATTGGATTTGCCTTTTTCTTCTTTCTTCACCAAAGCTCTAAAACCATGTTTGAAAATAAAAAAGGAAGTAAATATTTTCTTGACCTTTATAATTACTTGTGATGTTTCTTATTATTATGATTCTTTATATATTCTTTCTTTAGTTCATCCAGCAATTACCAAAAGCAACATCACATAAAACAATGGACACAAGATGTAGGCACATGCCAGGGAAAAACCCCCCTCGAGGGGAAAACCCAGTCAAAGTAATTCTTCCTTTCAATAGTATTCTTTGAGACTCTTCACCCTAGACCAAGACCTTCCCTCCACACCAAGGAAACCTCCAAAAGATTGACCACTTCCCAACAAATTCAACTATGCAGCAACTTGCAGCAACTAGCTTTTGACAATAGTCCAACTTGGAAGACTTCGATCTCCTAATCCAGAGCACGAAATAGAGAGAGACCACCACCAAAATTTTGATTTTCCTTGAATCCTTAGACTCATCAGACTCGCATTCACTTCGGCTTCCCGACAATAGACTTTCCTAGCTACCCACTTCATACTTCTGCCCAACAACAATATTTTCGCACTTTTGCCCAGTAGAGATAATTCAAACTTGATGAGAAGCGATGATGCAAATGAATTCAATGTCCTTCTTTTTATAGGCCTCTTGTGGGGTCGAATAGGGTCTTAGGCCGACATGGTGTGGAGGTTTCATAATTCATATTTGACTCAATACTAAACCTTTTTACATGATTCAAAAGCCCAAGAAGGGTCTCTTTAAATGTACAATAATTCTATAGACTTAGAATAAATCCTAAAAGTCCTCAATGGGGACTTTGACCTAGAACATGGTGACGCAAGCATGAACCCCATGCTTTAATAAGTCACAATAATAATAATAATAATTCTTTTCTTTATTCTTTTGACAAGTACATTACATAATATGACTCAACTACATTATTGAAGATTGAACATAGTTATATTTTCCAACAAACAATGCACGACTCTAGTCAACACAGTAACTTGAGAAAATTTTATTAATGCAAAAGAAAATATTTTACATAAGAGAGTTCTCACAATCAATTATCAACGATGACCCTTCATGCCCGTTAAATAGAGATAATGGATTGATTAGGTGTTAAGCTATGGATCAATAGTTGTTAGTATCGAGGGAAATATGAGTTGTCAAATCACTTTATGTCTATATATATATTGTGACCATTAGATTACAATGCAATTAATGCATACTAAAAAAAGTCATTTTACTTAATAGACACATTAGACCAAATTGAACTTGATTAACTTCTAAGTGTCTAATATCCAAACACCATGATCTATACCATAATCTACCAACTATAATGCAAAGCTTTTCATATGAAATGGCCTATGAGTTAGGCTTCTCCAATGGACAAAACCCTTAAAAAAGAATATCCCATTAGCTTGAATAAGTTCAATAAAACCTATTATTATTCATTTATTGATTTAATATCTCAACCCTATTTATAAATTTGAAAATTAATAGTGAAAGTTGGAAATAACGAGACGGATCATGTGAGATAAACTTGGGAGAATTCTTATCACCGAAAAACAAGCTTAAGCATCTTTTAAACGAAAAGGGAAAATAGAGAATGCAATTATCTTCCATAAATCTTTTAGGTTCTCAAATCTTCGAGTAAATCTTCGAGTAACTGAGCACATTAGGTGAACTCATAATCTTAATATGAAATTTGTGAAAGAGATAAACATGGGAGAATTCTTATCACCCAAAAACAAGCTTAAGCATCCTAAGCATCCTTTAAACGAAAAGGGAAAATAGAGAATGTAATTATGTTCCATAAATCTTCTAGGTTCTCAAATCTTTGAGTAATTGAGTACATTAGGTGAACTCATAATCTTGATATGAAATTAGCACCGTGGGAATTACATAAATATTGAGGAGTGCTTCCAAAAAGTTTATCATATTTGAGATATCATTCGTTGTTTGTTGTTCTTTTAGGTATGGAGTGATTTCTTTGTTCTTGTATTTAAAAAATCATTAAAATGAAAACAAATGTAAAATGGGTGGTAATAAAATATTTTTGTATATCTTTTATGCTTTTAAATTTTTAAATACATAATGCGAACTTGTTACTTTCATAATAATAATAATAATAATAATATCCATTTTTAAGGTCACAGCCAAGCCATACACCAAATTGGTGTATGAGACCCCCTTGTTTGTGGGAAAGGGACCCACCTCCGCGCAGCGATTTGACTGCTAAGTCTACGAAGGCATACATAATCTACCCCCCTCTGGTTTTGAACCTGTGACCTCTTAGGAGGAAACACATGCTCTTAACCATTAGGCCCACTCAAGCTGTAAGTTCTCACCTTGGGAATTCCATTAGGGTTCATTATCTTTTCTAAAAGTCTATACATCCAAGGCCTTGTAATAATTTTTATGGGCATGAAGTGAGCTCCCTTAACCAATCTGTTCACTAGTCATTTTTTTTACAACTTGATGGGAGGTAGGGAACAAAATCAATGATGAATCTTCTATTATGCTATAAAAATGCTAGAAAAATTATAAGGGTCACAATTGTAAGGTATCCATGCCCTAACTTTATTCTTTGGTATTCCAAGCATTGTGGCATATGGTCAACAATTCTTTTAAGCAGAGGGAAAGAGTATATTTTCTTCAAATGAATGTGAGGTTTTACACTAAAAGTAATTTTTGAACATGAGACTTTTGATAACTTGGATACTTGAAATAGGTGAATTGTATGCATCACACATTAAAGTGTTTTTGAGTTCTACACATTTTGGTAATGTGCTTTTGTTATGTTAGAATAACAAATATACATTTTTGTGAAAATTTGATTTTTATTATTTATTATTTTAAACTATTTTATTTCTTTTTCTTTTTGTCATTCAAAGGTTTGACTTTCACAATTAATTTGGTTTAAGTTTTTTGTGCAATCATTAATGACCCATTGGCTGCCATTTGAGTGATTGAATCTTTTAGAAAATCCAAGGTTCTCTCGCTGTGTTAGAATTTGACCACCTTGTTGCAAAACCTCGTAGTAACATCAAAAGACCATCTACTAGCACTCATATTTGAACTTGAGACCTCTCAAATCCTTAAGGGACTATAGGAGGGTGGATTTGTCAATCCACCTACACACCTAAGCCGTTATGTAGGTCAACTATACTTCAATATGTGCACATTAGAGGCATGTTTTAGATATGATGCATAATGTAAAATTGAAAAAACACATTAACAATAAAAAATGAAATTAAGAATAAAAATATATAATAATAAAATAAACTAATATAAACCATTTTAACTATGATCTTTTAAACACTAAGAAAATGTGTTTCAATGTAGTTTTGATCCCTTTTGATGTTTCATATATGTAGGGTTAATATGGGCTATACTAGTTTATTTCAATTATCACTTTCTAAAGATTTTGATACTTTTCTCATGAGATCAAGGTAGTAGTAGAGGTGGAATCTAAATGCATTTAAGTTGGTGTCCTTAGACACTTTGTTTTCTTTGTGGCCAATGCACTTAATGTTAAAGTCATACTTACTATTACATGCCATTGGAATTTAAGCTTTGATGGAGTTAGGGTTGAAGCATAAGTGGTATTGTTTGAGATAAAATCCAAGATATACTTATCTATAAAATGTCGTGGATATTCTACTAGACAATTTCTAACAACAAAGTTGATAAAAATAAGGTGAAATATATATTATGGGAATTGGTTTTCTTAGATTCTAGATTTATTAATCATTGTTTTTTGCTTAAGCATATAAAAGATAAAATGTGGAAATAAAGAATGATAAATACAACACACACCAACCACAATGAGCACAATATATTATTTGGGAAAACCTACAATTGAAAACCCAGTTGGAAGGTGAGGCTATTTTGCTCTCTCTTTCTTTCGAATAAAAATATTGCAAGTGCAAAAGAAGAAGACACTTTATGTGGATTTACTTGAGACCTACGAGTTGATAGGTTGCTATAGACACTAAACTTTCTCTTTTGTGCACCCTCACTCCCACTCTTAAGTTGTTTTGCTGTAATGTGGAATAAGATACAAGCGAAATGAATGAAACCCTTTTCCTCCTGGTGGTCGAGTTATAACATAGCTCGATAACCAAATAGAGTTACAACTTTGACCCTTCTAGAGTCTTCTTCATAGTCTCCATATGACTAGTCCTTTTTCATGAGTAATATAACTTGATGTGGCCTCCTTTCGAACTATGGTGATTAGGTCAACTTGCAAGGGCATAACTTTTTCATATGAGCTTTGATTGAGGTGACACTTACGTTATTAGAAAAATATTAATGTGTAGGGCATGGAATTTTTGTTCATGGTAAGTTTAGGACCATATAGATGTTAGATGTTAGATGTCTATGTTTTGACAGTTTCACAAAACATAAAACATAAACACATTGAAAATGTCTAAACTCAAAAACTTTTGCACAAAAAAATATGCCAACAATTAGATCAATGTACAATACACAAGATTTATGCCCACAATTGATTTTTGATAATCCATAGGGCTCCCATATCAGGGATGGTGGCCTTTTACATCCCTATACAATGCCAAAATATACAGGTGTTGAAATGTGGCACCAAGAATATTCCAATTTAATTTGTCCTTGAATTAAAATCGAATTTAGTCTTAATAGCTGCTTGGAAATAATTAATTAATTAATTTTAAATTAATTAGTTGGAGAAATCCAAGTTAGAAGTCTTTCTAAAGTCATGCAAGAGTTATCCCTTAAATTGAGGAGATAAGATTGAGTTATATTTGAGTTGTAATTAGTTAACTCAGTTTATCGAGTTAAGTCTAGTTAAATTAGTTCCAAACTGTTTTAGGAACTAATAGTGAGTTAATAATCAGTTGATACATGCATGCACTCAACTAATGCTACTCCAATTAACTAAAGACTCCCTCATCAGAAACTCATGCATGTCTATTCTGAGAAAGACCTAGTTGAGATTAATGTTCAAGGACAATGTACTATCAGTTGCATGTGTTTTCCCATGGAGAAAACTCAGGCATGTTGTCAAGGATTTAATCCTTGAGGATTGCGCAGTTTTGGAGGAGATCATCCACTTGATAATAGGAGAATAGTCCACAAGCAACAATGTAAGGAAATAGGAGCTTGGAGGGCAGAGAGGAAGGCTGGAGAGAAGCCAAGATTTCATGTGAGCATCTTGAGGATTGTATTGAGAGCTGGGTAGCTGTGAGAGCTAAGGCTTTGTATAATTCCTATGTATTTCCACCTTGTATGATAATATAATAGTGTGGGTTTTTAGCTGAGGCTTTCCCCAAAAATATTTTCATGTGTATTATGTGATTGATTATTCTTCTTCTGGCTATATTTTTCAGCTCGATCTTTAAGCTTTCACAAATTGATAATAGAAGTAGGTTATAATATTTTGTTTTGATTTCTATTGCGTTATCGGGTTAACCTACCATCAGATTTTCTACATGGTATCGAAGCTGTGAATACTATACTGAGTAGAGAATTCGAAGTTTGATGTTCGGGGTTGCAGGTGCAAATCAAATTCATATCATACTTCAAGGTTGGTCAATGGCGTTCTATGGCTTGAGACTCAAGTATGCCTTGGAAGGTAGCTCAAATTACATAGCATGGAAAGATAGAATGGAGGTTGTATTAGAAGAAAATGGCTTGAAGGAATTCATTGATTAAGAAATCCCAAAGCCAGCTTCAATTAATGCATAAGAGTTGGTTGAGTGGAAGAAGTGTGTGGCGAAGGTGAGATGTATCATCCTTGAGGGATTTTGAGACCATATTGTCTTGATTCTCCATGGGAAGGATACTCCATTTTAATGTGGAAGACATTGAAGGACCTCTACTAGAACAGTAGCGACTAGATGAAATTGGTGCTCAAGGATAAGCTTCGAAGAATCAAGATGGAGAAGGGCGATACTATTTCCACATATCTGAACAAGCTCACCACCTGCAGAGATGAGCTTGGCAGTGTGGGAATAACTACTGCCGATGATGATATGGTGAGCCTCGCTCTCCTTGGCCTTCCAAAGAGTTGGAATAGCTACTAGGACTTTGTGAATGGAAGGGAGAAACTGTCGGATTAGGAACGACTGTGGTCAAATCTTATGCAAGAGGAGATCAAGAGGAGCACACGAGATGGTTCTTCATCCAAGAATGATGATGAAGAAAATCTAGCCTTAGCAAGTAAGGCAAGGAAAGGGAAGGGGAAGGATTCCCATTTCAAATCGAATTCTTCTCATGGAGGGAAGAAGAGTGACATGTCTAAAGTAAGATGCTTTAATTGTCATGAGATGGGGCATTATGCGACTAATTTCCCATCGAAGAAGTTTAAGAAGGAATCCTCAGAAGGATCAAAAGGTGAGGCATTAGCCTCTCAATTCGAAATGGACTTTATCCTCATCACATGCATGGTGTCATCGATGATGGGTTGTGTTTGGTATCTTGACAGTGAAGCCTCATTCCACATGACCGGTGATAAAAATTTATTCAATTCCTTGGAGGAGAAAGACCTCAAGATGTGCATAGAGATGGGTGACGACGGAAGGTATAGTGTTTCAGGAGTGGGCACGGTTGCTTTTCAGAGGGAGCATGGAGCTCTTCTCCCCTTGACAGATGTGATGTATGTGCTTCGATTGAAGAAGAACTTGGTATTGGTCGCGATGTTGGAGGACAAAGGCTACGATGTTATCTTCAGTAAAGGAAAGGTGTTCCTAAGACACATAGCCACGGGTCAGACCAAGAGGATAGGGATTCAGGTGAAGAATCTCTATAAACTAGAGGTAGATGATTGTGCAACATTGAGTATGAAAGCGGAATTGGTGCAAAGCCAAGAAATTGGCGGGTTGTGGCATAG
Source organism: Pinus taeda (assembly GCA_000404065.3). NCBI lineage: Eukaryota > Viridiplantae > Streptophyta > Pinopsida > Pinales > Pinaceae > Pinus > Pinus taeda. The sequence goes on along the minus strand of APFE030594684.1, from coordinate 30,091 downwards.
GGGGTTGATCCATTTACATCATGGGGCTTTGAAGATAATGCAACAAATATCTACAGGACTTCCCAAAGGTAAACTTGAGCAAGTTGACACATGCAAAGTTTGTACCTTGGGAAAGTACACCAAGTCTTCCTTTCATGATTGAGACAATCGAGCAGAGGCTATCTTAGAGCGAGTTCATACTGATTTGTGTGGACCATTTTTGATGGCATCCACAATGAAGCAAAGGTATTATGTGATTTATTGATGACTATTCTCTTAAATGCTGGATTTGTTTCATGCACAAGAAGGACCAAACTTTCACAAAGTTTTGTGAGTTCATTGCTTTGGTCGAGAAAGAGTCAGGGAAGAAGATCAAGGCCTTGAGAAGCAACAACGGTGGAGAATATATCTCTCAAGAGTTTAAGGACTTTTGTGCAGCAGAAGGAATTAAACGAGAGTTGACGACACCTCGTAACCCACAACAGAATGGGGTGGACGAGAGGAAGAATAGAACTATTTTAAGGGCAACACGGGAAACACTGCATGACCAAGGCCTACCACTTCACTTGTGGGCTGATGCATGCAACACAACGGTCTATTTGCAGAATATAAGCCCACATCACATACTTGGGATGAAGACACCAGCGGAATCTTTCTTCGGTAAGAGACCAGATGTGGGTCACTTCAGGATCTTTGGCTCATCGGTATTTCCATGTAACAAAGGATGCATGGAAGAAGCTTGAGCCGACAAAAGGGTTGGGGATATTTGTGGGGTACACTAATACACCTCACAACTATTGGGTGTACTTTCCTACCAGTTGGAGGACAGTGGTTCGCAGAGATCTCAAGTTTGATGAGCAGAAGGCCATGTGAGTTTCTCTTGAGAGGGAGCTCCAACTACAGGCTGTGGAGGAATTGTTGGTTCCTAAGGAGGAGGAGCCTCAGATTGATGTGAAGTAGCCACGTGTAGAGGTTCTAGGAGTGGAGACATCCACTCAAGCAAAGTCTTCTAGAGATGGACAGAAGCGCACAAGAGAAGCTGACATATTGTTGGAGGATGCGAGAGAGAATGTGGGAGCACCATCTTCCCAGTGCAGACAGAGGAGGTCACGTGAGAGGTACATTGGATACATGGCCCTTGCTGGGGAATGTGTTGAGACCGAGCCATCTTCCTTTGAGGAGGCAGTGCAGCAACCGATATGGGTTGATGCTATGGTGGAGGAGTATGACTCCATAGTTCGTAATAATGTTTACGACGTGGTTCCGAGGCCAAAGAACAAGTCAGTTGTGAGTTCCCATTGGATTTACAAGGTAAAGCAAGCTGCTGATGGTAGTGTAGAGAAGCATAAGGCAAGATTTGTTTCCCGTGGCTATTCATAGGCGAGGAGGGTCATGTTGCTATAGTATATTTTGACAGAGGAGCAAGATGCTGAGATTTTGACAAAGGCATTGTCAAAGTGTAAATTTGAGTTCCATAGAGACAGGATCGGGGTGGCAAATAATCCCTTTCTTGTTGAGGAGTGTTGAAATGTGGCAACAAGAATATTCCAATTTAATTTGTCCTTGAATTAAATTGTGAATTAAAATCGAATTTAGTCTTAACATCTACTTGGAACTAATTAATTAATTTATTTTAAATTAATTAGTTGGAGAAATCCAAGTTAGAAGACTTTCTAAATTCATGCAAGAGTTATCCCTTAAATTAAGGAGATAATATTGAGTTATATTTGAGTTGTAATTAGTTAACTCAGTTTACTGAGTTGAGTCGAGTTAAATTAGTTCCAAACCATTTGAGGAACTAATAGTGAGTTAACAGTCAGTTGATGCATGCATACACTCAACTAATGCTACTCTAGTTAACCGAAGATTCCCTCATCAGAAACTCATGCATGTATATTCTGAGAAAGACAAAGTTGAGATTAATGTTCAAGGACAATGTACTATTAGTTGCATGTATTTTCTCATGGAGAAAACTCATGCATGTAGTCAAGGATTTAATCCTCGAGGATTGCACAATTTTGGAGGAGATCATCCACTTGGTAATAGGAGAATCATACAGAAAGAACAATGTACAAAAATAGGATCTTGGAGGGCAGAGAGGAAGGCTGGAGAGAAGCCAAGATTGCTCGTGAGAATCTGTGAGGATTGTTTTGAGAGCTGACTAGCTGTGAGAGCTAAGGCTTTGTATAATTCCTATGTATTTCCAACTTGTATGATAATACAATAGTGTGGGGTTTTTAGCTGAGACTTTCCCCAAAAGTATTTTCATGTGTATTATGTGATTGATTCTTCTTCTTCTGGTTAGGTTGTTCAGCTTGATCTTTAAGCTTTCACAAATTGATAATAGAAGTAGGTTATGTTGTTCTACTTGTTGTTTCATTCAATTTTGCACCAAAGTGGCGTTATCCTTTAGAAGTTGGAGAACTTGATGCTCGATGTGATCTTTCACTGCTTGAACCTTTTTCTTCTTGATATGTCCTTCTATCTTTAGAGTTTGAGTAGTGGTAATTTCTTCCAATCCTTTACAAGACATGGTCGGATTCATTTCTTGACGCTCGATGTGATCTTTCACTTCTTGAACATTTTTCTTCTTGATATGTCCTTCTATCTTGATAGTTTGAGGAGTGGTAATTCCAACCAATGAATTACAAGATATGGTTGTATTCATTTCTTCTTTCTCGATGTGATCTTTCAATTCTTGCACCTTTTTCTTCATGATATGTCCTTCTATCTTAAGAGTCTGAGGAGTGGTAATTCTTGCCAATGCTTTACAAGATATGGTCTGATTCATTTCTTCTTTCTCTAGGGTTGGGTCCTGGCATATATTCTCTTCTTTTGATGTTTCTTGATCCTTTTCTTCCTCTTCTTCATACTCTATGTAAAATAATTTCTTCTCAGCACACTTATGACCTTTAGTGTATTTGCTATCACAATTTTAACAAAGTCCTTTTTCTCTTTTTTCTTCCAATTGTTGTGGTGTAACCCTTGTAGGTTGTGGAAGGCTAGGAGAAACAACACTTCCATCTTTATAGTTGTGAGGGGTAGACTTCCTTGTTGCCATAATTTTACTTTCCAATATGTAACAAATCCCTTTTACTATTTCCAATTGCTGTGGTGTTGCTCTAAAGAAGGTGTTGTTCTTTGTATCCTCATAATGTGTTATCATTTCCTCTGTGAAAATTGACCACGTAACAAGTTTTTTACGAGAACAAAGCCCTTTATACCATAAAAATTGATCCGGTTCTAAATATGAAGATGCAATACATACCTTTTATAACAGTGGTACACCATGTAGATCAAAATATTGCTCCATTTGAAGTATCCAATTTACCAGATCCTTGCCATCAAACTTCCTCATATCGCCTTTTCTTGATTTTAGGAGCTCGATATTGAAATGACTATAACTCTATAATTTTGGCTCTTCCAGTTCTGAAATTGTGACCTATATTAGCCCTTTGCGTCCTCTTTCCAATGCCACCACTTTGATCCAAATTGGATTCTCCAAGGAAGAGTTATGCACAATCTCCCAATATGACTTGATTATAGACCTTTCCAGACGAGCGAAATTGTATGAAGTGCCACGTGTCACTGTTTCAACCTTTGGCTCTGAAAAGTATAAAAAAGAAACTACAGTCCATCCTCTTTCTGTACCTTCTTACAAAATTTCAATCCGATGCTCAGAGAGAAAGTTATGACGATTTTCCCCAGGTCACCTGTTTGGAATGTAATTCAGGAGTTTGCAAAAAGACCAACTTCCTCAGATCATATCGCCACAAATATAGTGCGAAAATCTCTGAAATTCGGACTTGAGGTTCAGTGCGATTTCATCTCAAATGGGTTTTTTTTTTCACTTTTGAAATTTTGCAGAAAAAAAGTTATAGCGAAATTCCACGATGACCTATTTGGAGCAGCAAAACCCTAGAATCCAAAGCTCTGATACCAAATGTTATGAAACCAACTCACAAAAAGATAGAAAAGATAGATTAACGCCTTAGAATTCAGCCTCTTCAAGGGGGCAACCTCCTTTACATTACATAAATGAACAATTCTTGGATGATACAAATGAAAAGACCTTCTTTCTATATATAGGAGTCTAAGGGGTCATAATATAATCAGAGTCGACATAACAATAATAATGTAAGGGCACAATAATAACAAGAGTGGCTTCTATGGGGCACAATAATAACAAGAGTGGCTTCTATGGGGCACAATAGTAACAATATGGGCACTACATGGGTACATCAATATAATAAGGGGGTTGTAATAATAACAATAAGGGGTTACACTAGTAGTATAGGGGCCTAACACTAGCAATTATATCAATGTACAATACACAAGGTTTATGACCAAAATTGGTTTCTTATTTGTCCTTTAGCAAGAAAATCCATAAGGCTCCTATGCCAGGGATAATGGTCTTTTACATCCTTATACAATGCCAAAATAACAAGACAAAATACAATATACTTGTACAAGTTACCTTGGCTGAGGTTGATACCTTTTAGCTCTCATTTGTCCTTAACCAATGACTTTCGTTTGCCACCAAAACCTACAACCAATGTTCACAAGTATAGCTACCCACGTGGTAGACTTAGCACAATATCCAACAATAATTTACTTTCCTTGGCCTACTCGTTTAGCCCTTGACCCCCTTGTTGTAGCATTGTTTCGAGCGTTGTGGCCTGCTATTAGACCTGCAACCAACCTCCTTAAGCCTTGTTTTATCCCTTAGCTACACCTATAGGCTCGCGACCTATCTCCTTTGTTATGGGTTGCACTAAATCACATGCAGACAACCTTGGCAAGCCTCCTTTAAGTTGTAAGTAGGAAAATTTTCCCTTTTTGTAGTTGTGTCCTTCTTACAGTAGAAACAAGGCTCAAATCAACCCTTCTCCAACTGCGAATTTCCTTAACATAACCCTATCTCTCTTTTCTAGGCCTTGTCCCTCATGCAAAAACTTATACAGGGCCTGTGACCTTCCTCCTTGGCTGTGAATTGCTTTAGTTAGGCCTTAGCTGTGGCCCTTCACACATGCTTGCAACCTCCTTAAAACAATGATGCATACCTTCACACAAGCCTGTGGCCTCCTTGGTGACATGCCTTTCCACATAACTCAAATGATGACTCTTCACTTCATTTATACCTTTACAAGGGATGTGAAACCCCAAGAGGTGTCCCTTGGCCTTGTTGGATGACTTGAGCCAATTTGACTCTTTAAGATAACAATAATTAGATTTAAATATTAAATGTTTTTCCTTGGGTGCAAAACCCCAAAAAACAAACTAGAAATCCCCAAGGGCTTTTCCAATTATAAATACCTTCAGAGATAGCAAATTTCAACAATGGAGTTTTCACTTAAGGCCTCAAAATGACTTTGGAAGTTTTTCAACCCCAATTTTCCAAACTAGGATCACCAATAAAAATATCCTTTCAAGTTGATTCCTCCAATTTTTTGACTCAAAGCATTGATATAGATGAAAAATAATATAATAATCTAAACCATGCACACATTTCGTTATAAGTGTTAAGCATTTCTAAATTTGTGATACACATGTACACTCTCAAGTTGACTTAGTATATCATCTTTTATTTATTGTCATCTTTGTCCAAGTTGTGGATATAAGTAGGCCCCTTTGGGATTGTAAACTTCTATGTTTTTCGTATTTATACAACTCAATTATTTATAGAATAAAATGAGAGTTACAAGTAATAATGTAAACTAATTACCACTGTACTTATTGATAGTGTTATTATAAGCTTTCGACCTTACAAGTATTGTAGTGCTTTGCTTCATAGGATTTTACTCATTTCATTGTTGTAAAGTTGTTTGAGTTTGACGCTTATAATATTGGTTATACTCATTAACAAGTCGGATGACAAATAATCCATCAAAGTTAGATTGGTGCAACTAAAGAATTATAACATACAAGGGTTTGAGATTATTGGCAACAACATGAAATACATTTATGAAAATTATGGTAAAGTGTGATAATATAATAGAGAACAAACCATGAAACATCAGAGATAAATTATCAAACTCCAAAGACATCCAAAATATTCACCATGTGTAGTAAACCTTGATAAATATCATAGAGAATAAATCATATAACTTCAAAGATAAACCTTTAAACTCCAAAGATATCCAAATGAGTCACCATGAACAACACAAGAATGCAGAGAGGCTATTTTTTTTTTAAGATAGGATAACACCAGCAAATACTCTTTATGGAAGGAAGCATTCCATAATCTATGCTTGCTACAAGACAATACAATCCAACACACCGACAACACAATGATACTCATATTTATTCTATCTCATGAGTATCCCTAGGGGTGTATGTCAACTACTCATTACTATATTATTTTTTCTTAATTACTTAGTAGGCTTTGTTGATGAACATTAAAGATTCACTCACACAACCCTTAAATCTCTAGCTGGATAGGCCAGGAACGTGAGTGATATCCCTGGTTTAAAGCCTATAATACAATTTAGAAGTCAAACAAATAAAATAATCAAAACTAATAATCTTTACAATGTGTTAAACAAAGGCAAGGAGGATATGTTCTTAAACAAAAGAGTAATTGAAACAATTGGCCTATAAAGCAAAACTCACAAACATAAAATAGATTTCTGACACTATCATTGTTTTTTTTAAGATCATATCCAATAAAAAAAAAGGTTGTAGTGTACAATATACAAATAGTAAGTAATAAAAAAGAAGAAAGACATAAATGTAATGATAAAGATACAAGATGGTAGGAGAACTTCAAGATTCTTCATTAATATCATAAAGAATAGCATTCAGATATGATGATCACACCCTGAGCAGATCAAAAGTCTGCATTAAGAACAACTTGACAAATGACCTCATTTACAAGATCGTGTGGTTAAACGCTAATAGACATAAACAAAAAAATGAAACAAAGCTTGCTGCAGTGAGGTCAAAATTCACGTTCAGAGACTCGTATGCTACTCTAACAACAAGAGATATTATCAACCTTCATCAATGCTGCTATTTAAAAGAAACCCAACTTGTAGTGACAACTGGTGTCCCCTTTGTTGAGAAATCTATGGGGCAATAGTTAGGATGATTTCTCTTTAACTTGATAGTTGCTTGTGATGTCTTTTTACTTTTTTCTGTGTGTGTGTGTGTGTGGAGGCCCTCGATATCGATCCCATGTATCCTTGGTATCCTTGATTTTAATTTTTGAATAAAATCACCACTGAGAATTTGGTAACAAAAAATGTCACATAACATTCCTCAAGGATACCAAGGATACATGGGATCGATATCGAGGGCTTCTGAAGATAGAAAATGTTATTGCCCTTGTAGAAATTGCAAGGGATTGAGGCCAAGGAGAATTCTAATAAAATCAACTAAAAACCATTGTAGATATTATGGACACACTAAAGGCAGACATGTATATCATCCATTTGTAAGTTATTTATTATATGTCTTTGTATTTTAGATTTCTTTTGTAAATGTTTATATGTATATTGTATTTTAGATTGTATGTCTTTATTATAAATTGCATTATCTTTATATTGTAGATGTATTTTATAATATTCTTTTGGGATGTGTTTGAACTATTTTGTCATCTTGACGTGGACATGAGATATTATTTGATTATTTTCGTTAGGGTCGTTTAAGGGGTTAGGTCGAATTAGGGGTTAATTAATTTACGGTCTTAGGGATAAGGGGCTATTGTTTAAGGGTTTAGTGGTTAGGGGTTAAGGGCTTAGGAGTAAGGCGTTTAAGGGCTTAGTGGAACAAGGTTAAGGTGTTAGGGGGTTAATGTATATTGTTTAGGGAGTTAATTTGGACTAGAGGATTTAGAGGTTAATCATGGGTTTTTTATGGAGCATTGTTAATAATCTTTTAACATATATTATGCAAAATATGACATTAAGAAAGAATATGACATTACAATGATGAATGCAAAATAAGATCAATATGTTTTTTTATTATGGTCGTGACTATATATCTTAGAAAGTGTCTCACTTCCTACATATCAAGGAAAGTAACATCTTTCTTAGTTTTTTTCAACATATTCTTAAATATCTTGATAAATTGCACAAGCATCATCATTGATTTGTTTTCTTTGTTTCTTGGTCTCACCTAAGTTGTCTTTATCTTTGTCTTTGTTGTCTTTATTTTTCTTATATATTATATTTGTAAATTGTTGTTATATAGACATTTTAATATTTTCTATATATACTAATATTAATTTATTGATTTTAATTGTATAGTATCGCCCCCTAGGGGCATTGCTCGACAAGGAATATGTGGTTGTAGTACAAGTGTCTGTTCAAGAACATGTAGCGATCCATATTGAGGATTAAGCTAATGATATTATGGAAGAAGATAATGATGTTGATAACATAGTTGAAGAAAATGGGACAAATAGATTGTTCCAATAGACATTTAATAACGTTGAAATGGATGACAATGACAACTAGTATGATGAACATGCTTTTGATTTACCTGTACTTGAGAGGGAAACTACACCTCTTTATGAAGGCTCAAAAACCTCTTCTCTCTTCTCTATTGTTGCTGGTCAACTTAAAGGTGGTGAATGGTTTGTCAAACACATGTGTGACACAACTCCTAAGGTATGTAATATATTTTGTGACATTTAGTACTATATACATGATAAAGCAATTATTTTTTCCATTGTTTTTAATGTTAGTACGTTGATCTGCATCATTTCATTTATTTGTAACATTTGGATGCAATATGTACGATTAATATTGTTTAGTACATTAACCAATACTATATATATATGTTGCAGATTATTAGGTGAATTTCTATAACAACCATCAAATGTTTTACCTCGTAAGTACTACGATTTACATGCCATTATGAAAGATATATTGGAATGGAGTATCAAGCTATTCATGCATGCCCTAATGATGATATTCTATATTATAAAGAACATGCGTTGAAAGACAAATGCCCAAAATGTGATGAGAGTAGATATCAAACAAATTAACAAAAAGGTGCCTCGCAAGGTGCTTCGATATATTCCCATAAGTCCACGTCTGCGACAATTGTTCAAGTGCGAAAGCGTAGCATAACTTATGGATTACCATTCAAGGAATATAAGTGAAGATGACGTTCTTAGAATGCATGCAAATGGATCTGCATTTAGGAATATAGAGGAAAAGTGGCCAAAGTTTAAAATAGAACCTTGTAATCTTAGGCTTTCATTAGCAGTTGATGGTTTCAATCCATTTGGAGAGGCCATATCTACTTACACGGCGTGGCCCTTTTTTTTTATCACCAATAACATTCCTCCATGGAATTCAATAAAGAGGGAGCACATAATGTCAATAATGATTGTTCCAGGTATTAATTTCTTTAGAATAAAATTTTTTAGCACAATAAAATCTCATTTGTATTTTTTGTTTCATAATGCCCGGTATGTTTTTGTTACTTAACTCATATATGTTCAATTATGTCTTATAATTTTTTTATTTACTCATACATGTAGTAATTATGTATTGTGTGTTCAATCAATTTGGTAAGTACCAGGTCAAAGATATGAATGTATCTATCGAGCCTCTTATCGATAAGTTAATGGAGTTATGGAACAATGTCACTATGTATGATATCTCTAAACCAATAGTTGCACAAAGAGAATTTGAAGTCCATGCAATGCATGTATGGAAAATTCATGATGCCCCAGGGCTAACACATTTCTGTGGTATGTTATAATGTTACCCTGCACTTTAATGGTGTTTAATTGTATGAAGTTCATTTCAAGTATGTTTTTTAAATAGTTCAAACTTCATTGTACATACTTAAAATAATTGATCTAAAATTATTCCATCTCTTGCATATCTTCAAACTAAGGGTAAATTTGCTTTTCTAGTTTGTGGTCCTAAGATTAAATATCGTAGTTCAAGAAGCTTAGGAAAGGAGGTATTTGATGAGTATAAGAACTTCCTTTGTAAGAACCATAGGTATTGAAGTACTAAAAAACATGTTTTTCAATGGGAAATAAGAGACTAGAGTAAGACAACGGAGAATGACACCTCGTGCATGGAATTTGCAATATAATAGAGTCACTCAAGGTATGGATCAAATTATCTATGTATCAATATACATCATATGTTTGGATCGTTTTATCCTTTTATGAAATTTTCTTCACTATATTAATTGATAGGTTATATTGTTGCTATAATATCTTTATCTATAATTCATGTTGTAGGTCCTAAAGGCATTAATAACACGACACTTCCACAAGGAATGAAAATTTATCCCAAGCAATTCAATAGACTCCCCTACTATGAGCACCTAGAAATTGTCCTTTTGTTTGATACAATGCACATCGGGAGGAATGTAATAGAGACCGTATGGCGAATATTAGATGGAAGAAGAGATAAAGAAAAAACGTTAAGATTTGTAATGACATTAAGGAGGTTGACCATGCATTGCAAAGTGTGATTCATTCAAATAGCGATGAAGACAACCAAAATATAAGAACCCTTCCATGGTTATTGACATAACAACAAAGCAAGCATGTTAAAGGGGTTATTGAAAAAATTAAATTTCCAACTGGATTTTCTTCACACATAAAGAATATCCTAACAAAAAAAGGTGAATTAGGTGGGGTAAAAACTCATGATTGGCATACGTTCATTAAGGTAATTATTTTGGTGTATATATATTTTATACATTAGTGAAAAATCTTGTTAATTAATGTTTTTTTTTCTTTTAATTTAGGAAAAAATATAATGATTGATCATTATTTTTGTTACAATATATTCTACCTTTATCTCTCCCAAAAAAATTGACAACAATGACAAACAAGTTATATATGATCTTTACAAATACATGATATAAGTGGATATTTATGTGCAAAGTGTAATTTGTTCAATAAGTTGTTGTGTCACATATTTTTGAATGCATGTGTTTTTCTTGTAATCATGTACTATATTATACTTTTTTGGTTGAAACATGAGATTTTATTGCTTCATTTGTAGATGGTTTTCATCTAAATAAATCGATAAAGAAGATATAAAGTATTGGAGAAAACAAATTCATTTGTCTAACATGTGAAATTCAAAAGTATCTAGCTCAAACATTTTTCAATGAACAAGAAAACTACCTCATACACCAAGTCGAGGAGATTGAAAAGTGTAGATCTATACACATAAGATCAATGTGGATGGTTTAGAGGCACTTGAAATCACTAAAGGCTTTGGTCACACAAAGATCACATCCTGAGGGTTCTGTGGTAGAGGGATATATGGTATATCAAACCATGGTTTATATTTGTCAATATAGTGATGAAGTAGGAAAAATCATTAATGTATTGGATCCCATTTGGGATGTCAACTCCGTGGAGGATTTTGAAGGGGAGCAACTATTGGGAAAATGTATAATGACCAAAGTGAGATGTAAGTAGATAGTGGAGATTTATAGCACATTTGAATTTATTTATTTATTTATTTATTTATTATTATATTTTTATTATTAATTTTTTAATTATTATTATTAGTTATTTATTTTTTATTTTATTTATTTTTTTTATTTTTATGTATATGTTTTTTTTTTTTTTTTTTTTATCTTGCCACATAATCATATTGATGATGATGATGATGGTTAACGTCCACAGAGACCAAATTTTGGTTTATCGAACCTAAAGAAACAAATTATTTAGTATGATTTAAGATTTTATTCCTATGCTCAAAAAGATTGGAGAGAAGCCTCCCGAGCTCATTGTAATTTTGACATTGTAAAAGGCTAGGAAGGTCAGTATGGCAACAAAGATTTTGAAACTAAGATCTAATGTGGTTGTACACGGGGCACTCTAAGAGGAAGTGATTTTCATCCTTGATGTTCGTATTCTGATAGAGATGGCAAAACCTTTCCATTCATGGTGTTTTAGGAAATGCCCAATGACCCGTTTCACTATGGAGCTCATGAGAGTTTGTTCTAATCTTGGCTATACTAATTTTCTTCTTTGAGCTAGTTAAAACAGAGAGTTACTTTTGATCTTCTAGGGTGGGGTTGATGACCTCCTTATAATATCTTAATTTTCTTTTAGCCGCTAAATCTTTCTCACACCACATTTTTTCTTTGAACTTAGAAGTAGCAATATTTTTAATGTTATTAATGTTTTGCAATGCAACATTCTCATCGATCTCCCAATGATTTAACCAGGCCCTAATGTATTTATACCAACCTCGTTTGAGCCTTGGGTGGTTTTAGCTGGAATTTAAAGCTAGCTTAGGAAGTCTATGGATTAATTATATATATGTGAATTGTTTTATTTTAATACAATTGGTCGAGAGTGGGATGCATTACATTTATACATTGCGAGCAATGTTAATTGGATCGAGGTATGGATTAAATGATGCAAACAAGCTAATAATGATATGTTATCATGGTATGATGTGTCTACATTGGTCAAAGAATCTCAACGCAATGGAAATAGAAATATTACATAGAGGGAAATTGATTCAACATATGGTTTAAAAGATGATCACGCAAGCGTATTCACCCATACTACTTAGTTTTTTTACAATTATATTGATGCATATGGAGTGTTTTTTTCTTAATTTTCAAAAAATTCAAGTATAAATATATTACATGCTTATCAAGTGGAAATGAATTTTTTTATGTGTTTGATATATTGCAGTTGAAACACCACAACAAAATGTGCTGCAATGGTCGCAAATTTCACATCAAAAGGTTGGATGAAAAGACGAAAACTTTTGATAGTGGGATAACTGTAGTATTTCAAGTTATCCATGTTTCCTCTAGAGGTGACATACATCCAAAACTCTCTGAGAATAGATACTATGGGTATTTACATGATATACTTGAGTGTGAATTTGAATCCTTCAAAATAGTTGTGTTCGATGTCAAATGGTTTACACTATGAATCCATGAATGTGACCCTGACAAAACTCTTATTGAGCATGATAATGGATTTATCGTGGTTGATACAAGGAATCCTGAGCCAGAATCATAGTGATATGTTCTTCCAAGCCAATATGAATAAGTAGTTTATGTAGACATTCCAAGTAAAGAGGGTTGGTCATATGTTATTAGATATGACCCCAGAGGAAGGCCTGTAAAGTTTAATGTAACAGAAGAAGATGAAATTGAAGAAGACGATGTAGAGGAGCAGGGGGTTCATGCAATGTCAAAGAAAGATGTCGAAGAAGTTCAATGAATATATTTTAATAAACACAATGTTAATTTAATTATATGATACTAATGTTGTGTCGGATGAATAACTTGAAGAAGTTGAATAACGTAGAAGATCATGTTCCAAATGATGATATATACGACGATGATGATGTTGATGTTGATGCTGATATGGTGAATCATTTGTACATGAATTATGAACTAGATGATATAGAGGATGAGATGGATGTGGAAGAATATTAATGATATCAAAATGTTGGAAAGCACGAGGTATGTATTTATATGTTTTTAGTTGGTTTTGTCTTTTTCCTTCACCTAAAATATTTATTTTCCTAGTTTTATGTTTGAATATTATAGTATATAGATCGTGTATGGGGAATTGAGAGTGATGTGAGAGGGGGGGAGGGGTCATATGAGTCTCCACCTTCATGTGGCTGGCCTTGTTAAGTAGAGAATATATTATTCTTGAAACGAAGTAGAGTTCAACTTTTGTCCACTTTTATGTAATTAGGTCTCTTCAAAGCTAGATTAATCCATAACTTAAATCATACTTGTTTTCCTTTTAATTTGATTGGTTGATTTCTTAATCATTTAGAATTTTTCATATTACATATTTAATACCAAATAAGAGGGGGTAAAGTGATAAAGAGTTGCAACATTTAATCATTGACCTTATGTGTATCAATTGAAGATGATCTTGACAATGTTCCTTATATCTTAGTGAGGCAAGGCATGCATGGACTTAGTCAAAGTCGACCAATCCTTTGGTTAGATGAGTTTATCCTCTAGGTTGTGACATGACATTGATTGAACTGATGAGCCATAGTTTATGTGGCATGGAAAATCATGGGTAGTTACCTTGTCAATTGTGTTGGCACCACATGGATTAAATATTGGAGCTACATTAATGTTACATTAGATATGTAGAAGTGAAAGTTATTATAACATTAAAAATAACTATTGCAAAAAAAAAACAATTGTGTGCAGACATGAGTATCAAAACCTCACTTAATGTAAAGAACTATTATGACCTAATACTCTTGGAGAGTTTTTGGTCTTATGGTGCTCATGTATTAATATTTGGGGTATTGTTGATCAATGGTTCACATGATGTAGTGGCCTACTTAATAATTAGAGGATTATATGGTCATGGTAAATGTCCACGACTTAACATTTACCAATTAGTTGAAATTATGCTTTAATTAATTGAACCCACACAAAGTGACCTGTGAAAGGGGCCAACATTTTTTTTTGGTAGTTTGTGATTGTATGCATTGAAATTCGACATGGTTATAGTAGATACACATGTTGATGGTATGGGAGGGTTTGAATACTCAAATATGAATTACACAAATAATTCAACAAACAAATGATAAAATTATAACATAAATGTCAAGGATATGAAATTATCCATCTAAAATATCCATGTTATTGGGTGCTTACCATGTTAAACCTTGAGACCTATTGTTGGTTCATAACTAACCTATTCATGGTGGCTATATCCAGCTTAGTTGTAAATTTTAAGCTACAATGATCGTATGTGTTGGTTCAATGAATTATTGATGTTTCTTAAGACTGAAAAGCAACTATTATCCTTCCTGTCTAAAGCTTTGTATTTTTTCCATGCAAGATTATCTTTTGTGTGGTTCACCTTTGCAACATATACTTCTGTAGAGTCCCCTATTGTGGAACCTATGATTAGACAATATGAGTGCTTCATTTGAACTATGAATGTGCCAAAGTAAGCTAACATATGATGTATCCTTCCCCTAGAATGTATCCTTCCATTTATCAAAGTATTCAAGAGCAAGCGTCAGACCTTAGTTACTGTAGGACCCGCTCCTCTGCTCTAGCAGAACATGTTGAATTAATGAAACACCATATTTGCTTTTAGGATTCTAAGATCCTCAAGGGTTGACCATTTCCATCATCGAAAATAAGAGAAACCATTGAAATTGAGAAGAGAAATAGAACTCTTAATAGGGACGATGGATGGAAGTTAATAAGTTCATGGGTCCCTTCTTTATGTTCTTAACCCCTTTTCCTTCCTCTGTATTGGTTAGTGGCGTCATGATCTTTGTCTTTTAATTGTTTTGTTTTTTATTTTATTTTATTTTGTTAATGATCTTTTTTTTTTGAATTGAATAATGCTCAGTAATAAAATAATATCTCGTTCTTGATTCAAACATATTGCATTTAAGTAAATAACGATATTATTATTATTATTACGATATCATTATATATTCTTATTAATTTTTTATTAGTAATAATGTGTAATGATTTCCTATTGTCTTAGGATTATTATTTTTAAATCAATTAAAACTAATTTAGTTCATCTATAGAAAAAAATAAATAATTATAACTATAATTATAAATTAGTTGGAATAAATTATAATATAATATGAAATAAATCGATTTAAAATAAAAAGTCAAAAATAACTTTTGAATATATTAATTTTTATTTCTTAACGGCCTTAGTTATTAATTATTCTTTTGAACGTTGGATACTAACCGTTGCATCTCTGGGATATTTATTAGCAGTCTGTTGATCTTGCTCCTCATCTTGGTCCTCATGATGAACCTAGATTGAGGTTCGAAACATGTCGACCAATAATTCTCAATCATTAGAGGGATATTATTGATCATACCTGCGCACTCCACAACTGTGGCTTGGTGCTCAACATGACAATGGTTTATGGCTACATGAATTCGACGTGGGTTCTGCAGTCTTCCTCTTTTTGCTTTGTGTCCCTGTTGTTTAACCCAGCTTGATACCTTGGACAATCCCTTCTATAATGTGGACCTCCACATTTCCAACATTCTACTTGATCTCAATTCTCACTTTGTACCTGTCCTTGGCCACCAAATCCTTCTATATACATTTTGAACCATGTACAGTAAAGTTGAGTTAGTTACAATACAAGAATTCCAGGACTTCATTATTATTGTAGTTTCACATAAAATTGATATAGGATATATTTAATTCGTTACATTCAAAATCCAATTTTGTTGGTTGCATAAGAAAAGAAGCCAAAGAAACTTGTAATTAATAACTAATTCCATTTATAAGAATTACAAGTGGTAAAAAGGAGAAAATACTAGTACAAATTCATTAAATATACACATCAATTGGAAGGAAATATAATATGAAACTAAG